>UZAN01039379.1:62376-80507 GCA_900618425.1 Echinostoma caproni | reverse complement strand
TTCGACCTCTGACTTCATTTAGGGAGACGGATATCCGCGAATAACAATCAGGATTTTGACCAGATCGCGGTTGTTTCGATCAATTCTGCACGCTGCGTCAAGTCCTCGAGTTACGCCATACGCACCGTCGACCAACGGTTGTCGTGCTCTTTGACCTTAGAGGAGCCTTCGACTCAGTTGATCGTTAATCCGTCATGGGTTTGCTCCTTCGCAAAGGAATGTCGCAGAAGTATGTGAACATACTGAGTTCACTCCACTCACATACCCCTGGTAGCGTAAGGGTCAAAGGAGAGCTGAGTCGGTTGTTCATAACTGGGAACGGTGTTCTCCAAGGGTGCCCTCTTCTGTCATTCCTGTTCAATTTCGTCATAGACGAAATACTGGGGAACACATTAAGTGGTCTCCTAAATGTAAGTATTAAATGGGCAGCTCGGGAAAAAGTTGTGCGATTTGGAGTACGCTGACCACAGTTTGCTCCTTTGAATGTATGGAGGATGCACAAAGAGCACTTGACAGATTAGTAAGCGCTGTCTCTCCGTTCGGCTTGTGCTTTGCACCTTCAAAGTGCAAAGTAATGCTACAAGACTGGGTGTCGCCGAGTTCTGTTCTGAAACTAGACTGTTAGGAATTAGCTGAAGTTAACAGCTTCTCGTACTTAGGTAGCTGCATGACCAACAACGGTAGCACATCGAAGAAGACAACCGCACGCATTTCCGAGGCTCGAGCGGCGTATGCAGGACTAAAATACATGTGGCGGCCACATGGCGTGTCAATATAATTGAAAAGTCGCGTACACTGCGCCACTTTACGATCAGTTCTACTTTACGATTGTGAGACCTTGGATTGGCGGGTAGAAGACCTCCGTCATTTAGCATTGTTTGACAATCGATGCTTACATAGTCTGGCCCAGGTTGGAGGGAGTGTGCGGGTTGGTAACTTAGAAACAGGTAGTCGGGTGTTTGGGAATGCATCAAACAATAACTCGCTATCTCATCGAATCCAGCTTAGTAGGCTCCGTTGATTAGGACACGTTTTGCGTATGTTCGACGGTCGCTTACCGCAGCTTACCTTGTTTACGGTGGCTGTTACAGGCTGGGGAAAGCCACGTGGAGGCCAGCAGATGATGTTGAGATGAGGCATAAAGAAATACACGGAGCGATTAGGTAGAGGTGTCTCTCATCCACCGGGTTGGGGTCCAAAAGATACCCGAAACGGCGTTGTTCGCAGACACTGAAGGTCATGGCTGCAAACCGAGAGCAATGGCGATCTTGCTGTTACTTCTTATCAGAGGCAAGTTCAAGATGCAATTAGGCTAAGCCTTACAGTTTACGTACACAAACGACATTATTCGAGCAAAAAGGATTAAAGCAACGCTACACTCGAACTTTGATTCTCATGACAGTTTCGAATGCACTTGAATAGTGGCGTACAGTTTCCGCTCACACTTCTGACATCAAACATGTTTGATCAAGTACATACTATATCCAGTTTTTGCATAAAAGATCAACGAATATCTAGTGTATATATCTAGTGTATTCATTTTGCGTTTGATCTTGTGTGGAATGATTGCAGATTTTGATACAGATGTTGGTGTTGTTCACAGATGTTTCGTAGGCAGACTGAGCGACTGTATGATCATCCCCAAAGTTGCACTGATGGTGTTGTCTAGCCTGACTACGAAACGTCTGCGAATAGCATTTCCAGCTCGGAGAACATACTGACACCAGCATTTACCTCGTGTTCACTTTGGTTAGAATTTCCGTGAATTCGGTCAATAGTCACTAATATTGCTTCTCAGTGTAAGAAAATAGCAACTCAATAAAAAGACTTTTCAGTGTTGGTTGAAGTGGTGAAATCGGTGAGGCTGATGCTATTGGCAACCATTGTGAGTTTGTTACTACAAGAAGAAAAATGACACTTATGGAGCAGCAGATCAGTGATTTAGATCTAATGAAATCAGCCAATTTGTCTCAAGTACCAAGCCACCCAGTCTCGGTAAACGGATAGAAATCAGAATTCTCGGGGAACTTGGCGCATTGGACTTCAGTTGACTGGATGTTAGTAATATAAACATATGTACATGCACGAAGGTTCATTCAGGTTTGCTTGAAAGTGATTGAGGTATTTGCATTGAACAGTTCATGCACACTAGATAGTTTCAATTTATTTTGTACAACAAATAGGTCTCACACCATTATCAAGCACTTAATTTACACAAGTGGATTCAACTAGCTTTAGATCACTCAGTTTCCTCCGAAATATATGGATTGAAAATGACGTTCCTGTTCGGTTGGGATGGGTTTTCTCGAGTCACAATCTGGGTAACATTTTGTTTCCCTAGCAAAAAACATGATGCAAATGCTGAGATCTGATACTTGTCACTCGTCTAATTGTTTTTCTATTCCTACCAAACGACATTCTATGCAATGGATCTATCTATATGTCTACTGATATTTGATCAACCGATAAACTGAAAGCTCGGCAATTTCAGATAAAACATCCGCGAACGGACATAACAAAATTAAACTTGACAGAGTTTCCGGGGACCGTTTAAACACGATCCCAATAGCCGACGAATATTCAATCAATGTGCTTGAAAAACTGGAATAATTGCACCCATTTTACTAATCAAATGAAAAACTACCTCCAACTATAAATAACGGAAATGAAAATAAGTAGGATTTCTGAACCATTTTGAGTATTTGGAACAAACTTTCACACGAAAAGTTGTTTTCAATAGCTCATAATCATGCCGTCACAGTTTATATGAGGAGGAAATCCTAGGGGTTGGGAGGAGAACAATAAAATGTGAGGAATCGTTTACTTCGTGTATGCGTGTCTGTGTAAAGCATTCCGTATTCTCAGATCTGTGCTATCGGGGTCTTCAGTTATCCCGCGTTGGTCGTGTGACCCAGTTCTGAGGGATCAGTGTTGTTGTGTGAAAATGTTCGTGTGTGCGGGCAGTGGGTGCGGTGGGTTCACGAACCCAGGGGAGTTGGATAGCTTGGATAAGACGTTTCTGGGCCCATAGTTCGAGGTTCAAGTACAGATGGCCTCGGCTATGGTCACCGTACACATTCTAACATAGTTGGACCAGTTCGGGCGGAGATCTGATAAATAATGTGGAATGCTTCACTTGGGTTAACACGATGGCCAGTGTCTTCCAAGTGAGCGAGAAACGCACTTGTGACAGATCCGGAACCATCTCGACCCAGCCAGCGGGGATGGTGTTCTTTCATGCGGTTAGATATTTGCCGTGCCGTATGACCAACGTATAGTGCGTCACAACCGCCAATGAATACCATTTTACCGTGCATCTTTGTTTCGTAATCAATACCAATGAATCATTTCCTCTACTTAAGAAATGTTATACGGCTCATAGCACAAAAGACGTGATTCATCTACTCGTCAGGAACAACTTGAACCCTTTCTAAATGTTACTCAAAGAGCCCCGTGGTATCATAGTGGAGAAAATCAGTCTACAGATTTGTGCATGCACAATACGCCATAGTATACTATCCTCCGACCAAGTGATACATTTTCGTACATAGTTTCATTTTCTCGATGCACATATGAAAATTCTTAGTCTTCCTACGGTCACTCAACTTCGGGTTTGGACAGCCAGGCAACTACCAAGCAGAACTGGCCCAATTACCGCGGCATCACTTCATCCCTTGATGCGTCCACCGGGTGAGATGTAACTGTCCAAACAACAAAAATTATCACTTGATCCATTATTTCCCCAGTTAGAGTGAGCTTGGGTGCTTATAAATTTATGGAATGCTTTTTATGTCAGTTCATTAATGACGATGATTTGTATTCATTCTCAAGACGGTAGAAAATTCGTCAATTTTCCGATCAAATCACCTGGTTTGCAAACCTTTTGCCATCATTTGGGATAATATCATCCATTTTTCTGGTTGGGTGGTGCTCAAATTCTGTCGATTTAACTATATACGCTAATCTTTGACTGACAGATCAATTATCTTCATCGCACCTAGTCCAAATCCCCGTGGATCCTGATCAAAGTGGATTCATGTGACATGAATGGTGTCAAGTTGTCCGTTTTTGGATAACTCATCTCGATCTTTGTTCTCATCAGTATGATTATGCAATCTGATTCGAAGTATCCACACAGCTGGTCATTCGAATCATGTCCAGCATTTAGGAATTAACAAACTTGTTTGATGGAATATGCTCGATGGAAAAAAATGACTCATAATTTTTCATTTTCCTGAAGTGTAACCAAATCAGTGGAACCAATAGGGGCTGCTATTTGCAAATTCTCTATGACAAGGTCATGTTTGCCACAAATTTCACACTGAACCAAAAATGGCAGTGTATCTCTTTCTATCTGCTTATTTTTTTATTTTTGCCTCAAAGTATATCTTGGCAGATATACGCTCAAAATGCGCGTTTGTGAATCCGTTTTCCCGTGTTATTGGCCATATTTCTATCAGCTTTCGATGCGAGAACAAGCTTCTTTTCCATATTATATCCACTGGTCAAATACTGCACAATTTATACTAGATTAAATAAGTGGAATGAGATATATCTGCGACGGAAATGAGAGTTTTGGAAGAGATGATATAATTGTGATAACTTAGTTTTCCTGCGTGTGTATCTGTGGCAGATTATTGAAGGAGAGTTTTTACGAAAGGGTGAGTGAGTGAATGAGTGGGAACTTACCTGGAACCGAAACTAGGGTGATCACGGACATCCTGGCCCCAGGTGGAGGCTCGTCCTTGCACTCTGGCGGGTTAAATCCTGCGACGATCCTTAATCGGGCTCACTCGGGCGCCTAGTTTTTGCGAGTGGGGAGGTCTTCGGACCATTTTTCTGAGCTGTGGTGGTCAAGTGGTTAAGTCACCAACTTGTGACATGGAAGTCTCGGGTTTGAACCACTCAACCGCTTCCCGTCTTCCCAGACAGGCTTTGTACGGTCGCGGCCCACCTTCCTGAATGTTGACTGTATATTCAATAAATAAAAAAGAGGTAAAACGAAATTTATTATTAGTATTCATAAACGGAGTTTACGTCACTAGATTGTAAGGGATTGGCGATGGTAAGACCAGTATTCTTGCAATATCATTATCTGGGGCATAAGCGGGGAGGTGTGGCGACGGATGGCATTCGCCTGGGCTGTTGGCAAAATTGTGAAATCGACCATTTTTGATAACCTCACCTTGACCGGACAGAGAGGACGAAAAGCCTAAAACACAATGACTGTGTGATTAGACTCGGTCAACTGGTTTATAATTGCTCTCGTCCCGGTCCTTTTTAATTTCCAACTCAGCCAGTTAGCGTTCGATCCATACAGCTTGCTCCAACGGAGCAGGCGAACCGATGTTTTATGTGTGTATATATTGTTTCCTGTTTTGTTTTAAGTCTCTCAGGTGAAGCAATGGATGTAAACTTTTCAAGCTAAATTTACGAACAATTTCTTCTTGACTTTCTGTCAGTGGATTGCTTTCACAGTGCCCCGCAAAGAGAGTCATTGTGGACATAGAGTATACAAGGTTCTTCACGTCAGCTGTTCCACAAAACTCTTCTGCGTAAAAATGTCACGCGTAGTTGAGACTGTTCACATATTCTACAATATTGAGTTATCGAATTTCGCCCTCGTCATTCTGAAATGTGACACTGAATTTGTTCCGGTATCCTTCTGGTAGCTCAACAAAAAAAAATAGTCTAATTACATTGGCAGTCGAAGGATGATATCTTTTGCGGTAACAGTCTATCAGGCTTCACTACCCGGTGACATTTAGCTATGTTTGAATGAACCAGAGAACAATATTGTTATACAAATGATTCTTTCTTATCAAACAATGCGATGATATCCCTCCGGGATTACTGTGGAGAATATTTCTAAATCACCAATGTCCGTATCTCGTGTTTTCCTGTGTTTGAAGGTGAATTACAACGAATCTTCTAGGAGTTGTGAACTTGGAATATTCACAGGCCCATAAGCAGTTCAAGAATATCAGCAGTGCCTGGTTCCTTTGAACATTCAAACACATTACTCCAAATTTACTATTCGTAATTACTTAAACCATTCGCACACGTTCTTTGACCTCCGAACGTGGAGCTCAGGGTTGGAAGTTTGGAGTTCTTACCGGAATTTCGCGATTCGGGTCCTGATAGGGACACAGAGAGTATACGCTGCTGATGAGCCACAAACAGAACAAAATAGACGTCCAGTGCTCTCTGTCGGTCCCCATAAATCTTTCAAACATTTGGCTATACAGAAGCGCGATAATACATTACTAAAAAGAGACATTCGTTTTCTCCTTTCTTCCGAGTGTGTAATTGATAAAGACCAATCAATTATCATATGCTCAAAACAAGAGAAACCATTTGGTTCCAGTTTGGTCGCGAATCGGATTAAGGACAAGCTGTGAGTAAACCATATTACGATTGCGCATATCAACTTCTTGCCACCAATTACTATTTGATGTGAATAGAAAGAATACCAAATTGACCAAGAAGACTTTACACCAACTTATAAGTATACTGTGCTTTGTATGAAAAAGGGATTTATATCAGCGTTTATATTCAGACAGATGCCATTTCCCCAAATTAATTTGAAAAGTAAAGACACCTTATACCCAAGGTGATTTCGCTGCATTTAAACAGGGTGCATACTGCGAATAATGTAACGTTCAGATAGGGATTTAGCATGGTGGAAAAGTAAAGTAAAATGCATTAAAACAGACAAACCTAAAATGGGAGGATAGGTGAAAGGACCATGTCACTAGGATAAGAACAAGCTAACATAACGTTCCTGTTTATTGATTCAACGGACACTTCCATTGACTAATTTCAATCGCTTCAGCAATCCTTGGCAATCTTGTGACTAGAGATTTGTAGACAATCCGAAACGCTGTGCCTCGGTCGATTTGGTGTTGCGTCGTGGTGGGATTTCGAGCAAGGTTAGGGACGTGATCCAGTACCTTGAACTGTTGTTTTCATGTTGCGAACTTGACCTCGATTGAGTCATCTGATTTTGGACCTAAGTTGCAATAAGTTTCATCACTCGATTGCGTAATTTTTGCCCTGTTCTGCCCACGTAGGTGGCTTCGCATCTACAGTGAAAATGGTAGATTAAATTATAGAGGCATACGTTCTTTTCCGGGGGGACGTATCCTAGTTATTCGTTCCACCTGCTGGGAGGCTTATTTGTGTCTATGAGGTCAATGAGACAGCTTGAAATCATACTCGGAAAACTTGAAAGAATTCACGGACATCTTGAAATGATTACCACATATCTTGAAATGTTATTCGGACAACTGGAATTGCAAAAGGTATAAATTTGCTGATGGTCTTTGAATCTACCTTCTGTCTTAGGGTGATAAAATAGTCGAAGTAGTGAATATAAATCCTTGTCGATCGAATCACGTTTTGTACCGGTTCTCGCTCGCTTTTAGGCATATGCATGTCGTGGTTTCACCCTCACAATTTGCCTTCGATCGGCTGATAAAAGTAATCATATAAAAGGTTATAATCACTAATATTATGACCCTTGATCAACGTCTTACGTACGACCGTCTCTTTCATTCGACATCACGTTTGACCTCATAATTTGACTCTCGCAAAATCGGACGACTGTTGGAAAGACAGTACAAAATCTATGCCCTTTGTCCAAATCTACAGCGGTTCAGTGCCCGCTTGTACTACTCTGAATCTACCGGGATAAATGAACACGGTGACACACAGTCAACCGAAAATAATCACACCCTACAGAGATACACGGGGCTTTAATGTTCTCATGTGACAATCTCTAATTGCAGGGAACCAGTGTCCCAATTATTTCAGGACAAAAACGGTGAAATGAACTGTAAAATGTTCCTTACAAAAAATTGTTGTTTCACCCATTCACGAACCGAACAAAGGGCTTTTTTACATCTTATGCAGTTTGTCACTTATAAAATAAAATCATTCTTCACTACAAAAATAATTATAATTCAGCGTAATTTATATAAATAAATATACTTCAGCTACAAGCATGGTGAGTCTGTCAAACCTTTCACGCCATATGTTTGCGTTGAAAGGAGAATCCATCAACAGTTGAAGCCCAGCGAAAGTACTCTGTTTCAGCTGTTCTAGAGGTGAGCGCCAACGGACTACGGAGCATTAACCGCATAAGCGGGGATCATTTGCGGGAATCCTGCCAATGATACCTGGTTTCCCTATTTTTTTAATTTCCTCGGACACTCCCCAGGTGACCACGGTCTTGGTCCTAAAAAGTAACCGTAACATTTCATATCTAGTAAGTAGATAAGAAACTTGTCGAACAAATGGCAAGATGCTCACCATTCAAACGCTGAACAGCAAAACCAATCGACATGCTCCCAGCTGTTGATTTTCTTGAAAATAAAGAAGCTTTCGTGTAGATGGTCATCTGATTCCGCAAATCACTCTTGTTTATCGTTGCCCTGCGTCAGAACGGAATATTCACGTTAGATTTGGCCATTAAACAGTTCAGATTGGACGATGTGAATTAATTCATAATTAAATAATTCATGCCTAACAAACAGACACCCAATGGATAGGTCCTTTAGATTATCTTTCTATTTGTCAAATGAAATGCTTCTCCATGTTTAAATTGATCGGCTGGCGATGCGAAATACGTGTTACTATGCCCTAGTGGAACATAAACTCCATCCAGAATAAAGATATGGTATGCAAACTTACCTCATTTGTCATGCAGCGTCCAATTTGTGGGAATCGATAAATTGGTTGTTAGTTCGAGCCCAGTGATACGCGTTCCATGTGTTTACTGATCAAAATTCAAGGCATTTCATCACCAATTAGCACTACAATGAAAAGAAAGTATTGAAAGTGAAAAAAGAGAACTCGTGAAATATCAAGCTCAACGCATGGAAATCACTGGACAAATGGGAAAATAAAATATAAGCGGTAGACAGCAGTTTTAATATGTAATAATTTGTATCAGTGACGAATACCTGAGAAATTAAATATTACTTTTTGTAATTTGGGGTTTTTGTGGTTTCAAGTAATATTTTAGAACGAACACTTAACGCGGTTTTAGTTAGTTGGACACTAAATGTGTCCTGGTAAGCGTGAAATTTCCTGAATACATCTCTTTGCGTCGTAAACGAAAAAGAAATCTAACAAAAATCAGTGTGAATACTGTGTGAGTTTACAACCATTTGCAAGTGACCCTTGACAGATGTCAGTCTAGATAGGAAACGGAAATATATGTAACATTTGCAGACTGTGCATGATATGAATCGATCTCATAATGTTATTACAGACCATGAAACTGAGGTGGATGAAAAAACGGGAATGAGAAGCGGCGTGTCTCTGACGCGTATCGTTAGGCAGCTATGTTTCATCGTAGACGTATACACATGTCATATGATATAGAACAGACAGTCACAGGATTAGGCTGGCTCGGGTGATGCATATGAGTAGAAAAATCGGTGAAGGACAGAGGATAACTTTAATCGGAAGTGCGTAAACAAACGATTTAAGTTGGATTCTGATAGAGTAGAAACATGATCAGCGTAGTTACTTATTCCAACCCGTCCAACACCGCGAATGTGAAAAGAAAACAGGTGAGAAAAAATTATGTTACCATGGAGAAACTGCACAATTGATTGATCGATGTCTAGATTGGTGAATTTTGGTATGATATGACCTGGCGGATACCAATGAGATAAACAATGAGTAAATTTTAAATTGATCAAAAAAGATGGAACACCACGGTGAACACATAATATCAATAGCAGCAATCTTATACTTTGAATCAGGCTGAAATCGGCAGAACAACTAAGATGAGAGACAACACATTCAGTGTGCATCTCTCCTCTCTTTGAGGTAACCGAATCTCGCCATGTAAGTTGACAATTGACGAGATGACAGTCTCTTTCGGAACCCGGAGTGATGAACACGGGTCGTCCGTTTACGGCAACACTTTCTCTTTTAGTGCTCCGATGAAACAAGGCAAAGAGCACGCCGTTCGGCAAAGTGGAGTAAGAAAAGACATTGGGGATAGTATACCCGTTCCGTTGACCTCGTCGAATCCATTACTTATTTGATATGTAACATCTGGCCACGAGAGCGCAGTTCATCATCATGGAGCGAATCACTGATCGTTCCAATTTTTAAGAGGGAATCATGCAACGGCTGCACAAATCACCGTGGAATAAGTTTGATCCCAATAATTACCGTCAACCGTCATAATTTGACGTCTGACACCTTTCAGGGAGAACAATAAGCAGGATTTCAAGGTTAGAGGAGCGTACACAGAACTCAAACACTTTTGGCGACGATGTGATGTCTCAACTAAGGTGAAAAGTTACATATACTGCACCGCTGTACGGTCATCTTTCCTTTATGGTTAAAAGTGCTCCAATTGGCGGATAGAAGACAGTCATCGTCTAGCAGTTTTCGACAATGAATGTTTACGTAGTCTGGTCCAGGTGGGATGCAATGAGTGGGTTGGTATTCTAGAAGTAAGTCGTCAAATAATTGGTACTACATAAAATCACGAGCTCGCTATCATATCGAATTCAGTTCAATAGGATTCGTTGGCTCGGATACAAAATGAGGTATATATATACATTTTTAAAACATTAACATTTATTCGAAGTTCGTGTCAGCTGCACTAAACAGTTTAAATGTTTACCCACGGTGCACAATCCCCTTTGAACTTCACTGTGAGCGCACTAATGTTTCGAGTACTCAGTTCTGTAAATATTGATTATCTGTTCCATTTTCAAATGTCATTATCCAGGCTNAAAGTTTTATCAGTGAAAATTTGTTTTCATTCACATTATCAGCTACTCCCATTGCTTAGATGTTCAGTGCAATCGACCGATCGTTCAAATGTCATCTATCCAATCGTGCATTTCTCTGTTCCTCCTCCACCTGGCAAAACTGATAACTGATCCATTGCCAGTAAATGAAATTACAAGTACTGAAGTTGTGTTCATCTGGCGGAATACGGTAATGGTGTCAGTGGAGAATCGTGTCCAACTCACACCAGATCTCTCATGCGCAGATCAAAAGAACGTTTAACCAAACAGTTGATCACAATTTTGAACAATGGAAAAAGTAAACCTTTTCACAGGCGATTTGAATTGCGTTCTTTGTTTTGCCAATCACTCAATACGAGTAGATATGAATTGTTCAAAACTGTGGCTATTATTCACCATTGCCTTTCAGATCAAATTTTATCTTTCAAATAAAATGAGTACACAATACGTCAAACTCGCAGAATGTGCTAGTCCAATTTGTTTATTAACGTTCTCGTGCATCTATATTGATCTTTAAGAAATTTCACAACCATTCTGGTGAAGATCGATAATCAATGAAATTCATTTTGTGTGATGTGAACACGATTCCTCGGGTATCAACAAGAGAACACATTTCTTTCAAAAATGAAAGGTGTTTTATTCCGTGGTTGACTAACCTCGCCGTATTCTGGAGCAAAACTGGCGGCTGCGCTTTGTCCTATTGGCTCTCCTGTAACTTCATTTGTGGGAATGAGAAGAATCTGGCTACCTTCACATCGCATCTCATCGTTGAGTGGTTATAACCATTTGCAGAACGTGCAGTACGTCACTAAAAAGGTTTTATCTTTCAACTGCCACTTAAGAGGTAGTGTTACAATGGACTTCCCGTTGGTCCCTTCTGTGGCCACAGAGGGTAGTTGATCACTGCTCTCAACTGTGCCTATGGCTTCGTTTCAACTGTGTAACACAGACGGGATGTCCTTTTAGGGGAATGGTTCACGGTACATGGGACTGAATGCTCCTCTTTGATGTACGATTCACTGAACTCTGCTAACGATGTCCAAATCTGCTCATTGTCTCAGTGCCGATGTTGTGAATTTTCTTTGAAACGTAGTAGTCCCCGATCGATAACGTTGACATAAGTTCACTGATGTTCAGTTACGTGATGGAATGTTATTACGTGGAGCATAAAATCAAGGTCAATACTGTCCACCCCGTGTATCAGCCGAACCTAGCCTCACATCACATCATCCATCCACTTAGGGGATAAGATCAGGCGGTTGTTTGTAATTGTTGTCAGCGTTCAACCTCCTCCTCATGAGCTCATGGCATTTCG
The DNA here is from genome assembly GCA_900618425.1 of Echinostoma caproni. Classification (NCBI taxonomy): domain Eukaryota; kingdom Metazoa; phylum Platyhelminthes; class Trematoda; order Plagiorchiida; family Echinostomatidae; genus Echinostoma; species Echinostoma caproni. The sequence goes on along the minus strand of UZAN01039379.1, from coordinate 68,408 downwards.
GAAGAATGCTCTAAGAACTGTTTCGAGATGACTGCTCACTGCTGTGCAGAAATAAAACAAGGCATTGGTTTCTGCCAATCACGGATTCGTAAAAAGACGTACAGTGTAAAACTTACCACAATCGTTTGTTTATAAGCAAGCGCGTAATTAGAAATGGAAGTGATAAAGCTCATCAAGTGTAACTAGACGGATGGGACTATTTCCGGAGCTCATTATGATGTGACAAACATTTGGATAACATGCTTTGTTCTGTGTGTTTGATTAGGTCAAAACCGCCACTTAGGAGAACCACTGCCGATTACAGACGAACCAACCATTCTATTTGCCAAGTAGGCTTTAGTGTGATTCCGAGCTCCAGGACTGACATTTCACAATGTGATTGATGTTTCTCAGAATGAGGTATTTTATTTCTTCAAGATAATTAAGACATTGCTTAAAGATGTAAGTTGAATTGAAGACAGTTGGAGGGTTGTTTACGTGATCGATAAGTCCTTCTATGGTGTTTTGACTCATGCAACTTATTTCAGTGTGACTCAAAAGACATTGTTCAGCTACTGGTAACTAACGTAATGAAATCTACCTGTTCAAAGTGATGTCGTTGAAGCTGATGCCTTTTTCCAGAAGTGTGTGGTTTGATCGTACCGCTTTGTTTAATTATCTGTTTGAAAGAGTTAACTGTACGGACGGAAACTATGCACTTTGTTTATGATTCCGCGATGAGCGTATAACTCGCCATTCCCAGTGATGACGTTTGTTCTCTCCTTGTTCACTAATGCCACACTATTTCGCGTCCATTTATCATTTGGATACACTTATTTTTCAAAGTGATTTGATATACTGGTTCACTATTGATTACATTCAAGTGATTTCAAAGCCCCGACCATTTGTTTCCCTGGCAGATAGCAAATTAAACTGAAACCATTGACTTTGGTCAATTCAAGGGATCCTTCTGTATGAGAATTGCCCGGCCCCCCGCTTGAAATCCGATCGCCTTTTGGACTTGTTTCTCCCTATTGCCTGTTCTTCCGTTGTCATCATTGCACATTGAGGTGTGGCAAGTATTGCAGAACATATGAGAAACAAAACGCGTTCGACTTCATCGACGTCATCATCAGCATCATGATCAGCCGCGTATGATACCACCATCATCAGGCGGTAGATACTCTCATTAGCTGACCGATTTTTCATACCTGCGGTCCAAATTAGGGAAACCAGTGCTCTCGAAACCCACTTGGTTCAAGAAACCACCGTTTGTATGAATGCTCGAATGAAGCTGGAAAAGAAAAGCCCTCGGTAATTTATGCATGCCGGTGCGTATATGTGCCGGGACACGACTGGAAAACACGGAATGTGTCTGTGTGTGTGTGTCTAAGATGTGCCGATATCCCTCTAACACATTTCTGCGGAGCTTTCATAATATCCACATACTATATAGATGGTATGAGCTGCTCGAGGAATGAAACACACAAACACACGCACCGATGGATCGAATGTCATTGCCCATCCCACCCCCACGACTGCCACCTAAACCTAACCCAGATAGCCTCCTCTCCGACAGCACGTATTTGAAACGGAAGAAGAATATAGAAGCAGAGTTAAGGTTAGATGNGATGAGAGTGAAATTCATTTCGTTATGCACCTGCATATTTGCGGTTCATACGTTACCCGGACGTGCGTGCGTGCGTGTGTGCGTGAGTGAGTGAGTGATCGCAACAACCAATGTGCAATCTCATATACTAATTGAACATGTTCTGTTGACCATCCCCGTCCACCCTGTCCAGCCCACGAAGGCTTTCATTAGCATAAAAACGGATTTGTGAGGTGCACAACAGTTGCACTATTGCGAATTAAATAGCATTCGGGTGGAAATGAACTTCCTTGGAGCTATTCAAAGACCGTTCCGCATCGCTGTTTGTCCTCTTCTACGCCTGATTTCCGGTCAGTGCAACCGAGAGGATTAGATTAACGAGAGCTGTGAAACCAAGGATTATGTTTATTTTTACGCGATCCTGTTCCTTTGGTGACACTGAAGTAGACAACGTAAAAAGAAAATTATCACTTCTTTTAACGAAAAGGTGTTTCAGATTCCCGGGCTGCTGAGAATGATAAGGAGGTTTTGTTACAGTTATGATTTATGTAGGTTTGATGCCTAAATATTATTCCAAAAACTAGAATAATGGTTAAGCATTGAAAGGTTAAAGATATTTCCTGTAAACCTGTTATTTGATAACCAGAATGCGTGCTCAATAGTTTGCCGTATAGTTAGAAGATATATGTTTGTTAGTAAGTTACAAAGCTGCTCCCTTTTGAATCCCATCAGATCTATACACACAGGGTTTGATTGAGAGTACAATTAAGTGCCATATCATTCGGTTCACTCACGGGCGCTGAACAGCTGATTGTTTGAGCGCTTCATCGAACCGCGACTTGAATGAACCGATGGTTGGAGCACTACTTGAAGAGGAAGAAAGTTTCAGGTATTACAAACCCGAAGACTGAAACAGTGACACCTGTCTTTGAGAGCAAACGTTTAAATCGATGCGCCCTGAAATGACCATTCCTGAATAGTATTAGTTATGTACTACACGTGTCAATAGGTTGTTGTAGTTTTTCATATACAAGGGTCATGTCTCCCTCCTATTTGGTGTTATTGAAATGAATGTCCAAAAATGCCAGTTGTTTATCTTGATCTTCAGAACGCCATCGGGAAAACTGGAGACAATGGTCTACCGTAAAGCAACGCATACTTTAGGAGTAATCAACCACGCACCTAGAAAAGATGCTGTATTAGAACCTTATTTGGAAGAATCCAAACGCACTACAGCACTAAACATTCAAAAGGAAAGAAAACACATACCCTTCAGATAGAGTGCTCGCAATGGCTACACCTGCGACTTCATCAAAAGAGCTCTAAATCAAAGAAAGAAAGACGAAAAAAAACATGAAAAGTCGGGAACAAGAACAATCCTGCCATACATCAAGGACCTTTCGGAAGTGACGGAAAGACTGCTCAGAGTATATGGAATCCAGGTCGGCCACAAACCAATCACCTTCATAAGGGGACGTCTTTGAAAATCAAAGGAGAGAACAACGGAGAAGGACATGAGCAGCGTTATTTACAAAATAAACTGAAGAACTGTCTATAACACTATAATGGACAAATTGGGAGAAAACTGTCAGCAAGGATCCGTGAACACAAATCGGAAGTCAGGAGACATCATCCACTATCGTTGATTTCCCTCCACGAATATCAAGAAGGGCATCAATTTACTATTAATCAGTGAGAATTATCGACCAAGCCCGGTCAAAACACGCCAGAGAATTTCTCGAGGCCTGGCATTCTTCAATCAATAAAGAGGCCCATCGAACTGTACAAGACAATGCAACAGAATGACGCAACAAAAAATAAGGTCACACTGTGACCTGAGAATGGACCGAAACCGCAATCAGGACGGTAGGACAACCTCCTCTCCTCTCATCCTCACCCCCTTCACACCAGTTCAACGACTAACTTAGTCGAACACAGTGAGAACAAGGGACAAAAACAGTCGGTAGAGAAGAACACATACAAACGAACGGGTACCAGCAAAACACTGCCAATTCACAAATGCTGATGATGTCATCTCGGCTGGTGATGAAACGTTTGCGAATAAACTGTCAAGCTCGCGATCAGGCAAAAAGAACCCTTTGATGATTTTGGTTGCTGTTCTCCATGGGCGTTCTTGTGCCTGTTGGTCACGAATCACTTATGGAATTCAAGACTTAATAGTATACCCTATGATCGGCCTAATGTATTCTGACAGTAAACGTGGGAATAGATCTTCCTCAATTGATGCAAAACCGTGTTTTAATAATCCAATGTGCCCTATGACCTGTGAAGTCACTCTAACGGAATGTGCGAAGCATCCTAGATCCTCACGAACAACATCTCCCAGATTCTTTTCGTTTGGAACACGCAGTAATGGCTGATTTTCAAATGAGTATGGAGAATGACCCCTGTGACCCAATGATACAATCTTGCATTTATCAACGTTGAATTCGATGTCATCCGTGATAGGCCATCACTAAGCTGCATCAAGAGTTTCCTGTAGAGTTTCCTAATCTTCAGGATGTTATAACGTTCTCCTTGTTTTGTCGTCGCCAGCGGGTAATAGCGCTTCACCTTCAAAGACGGCTTCTAGGCTGTTTTTGAATGCTAGTAAAAGGTACGGTACAAGTACGAATCCTTGTGAAGCTCCAGTGAGTCGGTACCGACAGTGAACCATTTACTGGAACCGATGCGGTGCGTTGTCGAGAAAATCCCTCTATCCAGTAAAGGAGCAGTCCTCGGGCACCGTAGTTATGATGCTTTCGCTGCAGTCTACGGTGGTTAACCTTGGACAAATCTTTGGAGATTCCACGATGACTATGATTACTGCCTCGCCTGCATTCATATCATGAAAGTAACAGGTATGTGGTGCGCGAGCGTTTTGCTCGTTTTGAACCAGGGCAATACTCCATCAGAGAAACAGCAATAATTGATCCCATTACTTTTGATAGACCAGGAAGAATTGTAACTGGACGGTAGTTTGCAGCCACGCTTATACATAGGTGAAATGATACCTAGTTTCCGAGACTGAAGTATCACCGTCTTGCCGAACATGCTTTGGTATAAATGAGTAATTCTTCCAGATATGTTATTTCCCAAGGATGTCAGAATCTGTGGGTAGATATTGTCTTGACCCGGAGATGAATTCCTACACTGTGCCAATAGTTCGGGGTTTACCGTTTACGACATTAATGTGACTGTAGTCAACTGGGGTTATGAGACATTTGGAAGAAAGTATGGAAGCTGCAGTCCGGCTTTATTACCTGCAGCAAACACTTCACAAAATTGGATCTTTGAGAATTCGGCTGCTTCGGCAGTATTAGTGGAAACGCGTCGTGCATGTCTTTGTGCCTGTATTCCGTATTTCACTTTTGTGATGGAACATAAATGATTATATTGGAACTTTGAATTGAAAATGAATTTGTGCCAGGGTTTCTCAAAACCTCCGTTTATTCTCTTGCACTAATTTATCACAAAGGTTTCGCAATATGATATAGTTGGACATCTTTTGAACTCTCGCCAGGAGAACTTTCTCTGTTACACCCATCTTTTTGTTCAACTGCAAACAGGTGATGATTAAGCAGTTGATGTGCCGATGGGCGCGGTTTCCTTAGCGACCTTTATGAGTTCTGTTAAAGTGTTAATCTATCTTTCCCAGGACTCCATTGAATGAAGCTGCTCTTCTGCGTGAGCCTATTGCTTGAAAACATCAAGGTTGATGATAAACACTGTGAGCTAATGATAATATAAGGTTCCAAATGCTGACTCTTGGTTATCTCATTTTTATTCCATAAATATTAGGCTTCACTGTTGGACTGTTGGATTGATTCATGTTTTCATATCTATGACTTATTTGTGTAAAAAGCTTGGCCAGTGAAAATATTTTGATCTATTGCAGAAAGGAACAAATGATATGCGTTCTCCTCCGCACATTGTGACTCTGGCAACCTGAGACATTGATTTCATGAAAAATGTTTGAATACCAACAGACGAGAGAAAGATCCGCCGTGATCTCCGGAATGTTCGATAGTTCCGGTGAACACACTGCATTCATGACTACCTTAGGTGAATAGATACATTTGCTTTCCAAATTTGATCCAACCGTGGGTGATTGACCAAGGATCCGCAAGGTATTTAGATCATGTTGTCCAGAACAGGTTGAAAGTCAGTGGTAAATCCATGCTCTCTTCAAACGCTGTCCCACAATACATTTTTCTTTCCTTACATGAATTTTTACAACTTAATTCTGTTAATGCTTTATGACCTGGGGATTCCAGTTCACATTTGGGTTAGATTTATCAGAGAGCAAGGAGATTCCATGTATTCTACACATTAGTCTAATGAAAATACATTCGATTGGTGAAACTATTAGGCTCAACGAAAAGACTATCGTCACATAGATTTAGATCTACTGAATTGTGGAATCAATCTCCCGAATTGTGTA
>UZAN01039379.1:31486-51755 GCA_900618425.1 Echinostoma caproni | reverse complement strand
AAGGCTTCCGGCCTCGGCGGGGTGTGCACGTCGGTTTTTACTAATGGAGTGACAACCTTTGTTTCCGAGTTAGTGAAACTCCTGGGCTTAGTGTTGGAGAAGGAACAGGTTCCAGCTTATTGGTGTGAAGCAGTCATCATAGCAATTTACGAGAAAGGTGACAGATCCCCTTGAGAAAACCACAGAGGAATTCACTTAGTAAACATCTCCTATAAAATTCTCGCTGATATCATACTCCGTCGGTTGTCTGCCGCACGTGGAGAGTGAACCAGGCTAGTTTAAGACCTGGTCGAGGTTTTATATAGACCACATCTTCACTCTTCGTCAAATCCTAAAGCACAGACACTCTTTTCATAGACCAATCAGTTCTATCTTTCTCGAATTGAAAGCCTCTTCCGATTCCGTCGACGGCTCCAAACTCGAGCTTCGCCCTAAAGTGTATGCTCGAGAAGTTTATTTCCATCTTACAATCAGTTTATACTAATACTCGGAGTCGAGTCCGAGCTTACGGCACACTTTCACCCGAGTTAACCGCGGAAAGTGGTGTTCGATAGGTTTAAGCGCTCCCTCTCTTTCTATTCAACTTTGTCATAGGTTTAATCATGGAAAAGTCCTATTCTGGTGCAAGGATATTGGTATTGGTTTGCTTCCGGATAGCAGACTGTCTGATCTAGAGTATGCAGAAGACATTGTGCTACTAAGCGAAGGCCCAGGTAAGTCGCAAGCTTTTCTGGATAGTTTGAGTGCTAGTGTGGCCATGTTCGGTATGCGTTTCGCACCTTCAAAGAGTAAAATGTTGCTCCAAGATTGGGTTGGTCTAGTATCCAGCCTCACTCTGACTTTAGAAGTAGTAAAAGAAGTAAACAAGTTTGGATATTGGGGCAGCTATATCTCACCTGGTGGACGCATCATGGATGAACTGTCGGTGCACATACAGAAAGATCGATTGGCATTTGCCAACTTGAGAAATCTGTGGCGCCGTCTGTGAAGGGTCGTGTATGTGCTGCAGAAGCTCGCCCAGTTCTGCTATACGGTACAGAGACTTGGCCACTACGAGAACAGGATAAAAAAATTGTCAATGTTCTAACACCTTTGTCTACGTAGCATTGCATTTATATGGCAGTGCAACCGAATAGCAAAGCTGAGGTCGAGCGCAGAGTTTAAGGTAATTGAGGGCGTTCACTGGAGCAGGCAATCGACCTCCGTAGAGTACGTTGGTTGGACCATGCGTTACTCATGTCACCAGGTAGGTAACTACGACAAGCGATGATTGTTGTGGCAGGTAGCTGTTGGAAAAAGATGAAGGGCGGTCAAACTTAGACATGGTATGAGGGTTTGAAAACCCTAACAGAAAAGTGGGTCACGTAGGTCCCGTTAGGCTCTCTGAATGGGGACCTTGAGATCACGGTCATCGATAGTTAGAGACACTGAGTGATATGGCTGGGTGTGGCAAACAGTGGAGCTCGTGTATGTTTTGATTATCCTCTTTATACCAATTTATATGAATTCTGTTTTTTCTGCTTTAATTGGATTTCGACATTCCAATTTTCTATCCAAATGGGCAGACAAAAGACAGGAACTAAAACCAGTGCATGCAAGTGCATGGGTAATGGTTGTAAAAAACTGAAACTGATCACCTTGCACGGAAGGCTCAATCAATTTTACGGTAAAACACTTGGATTAACCCAATCGACCAGAAAGACCATCGAGAGTGTCTGGTGTCTCTATTGGGTGAATTCAAGCTTGATACAGTAAAAATGTTTGCGTATGTGTTCACAAATTATTTTTATTCTATTGAGGCTACAGATAATTAAAATAAGGTTGCACTGGGGGTTAGCAGCAGTATTTCAGGTATCCGTGCTGCACAAATTCATGAGTTTATTTCCCTAAAAATGAAATGTTCCTAACGAATATGTAGCATATATTTTCGGTGAAGTTTAGATATCCAAACGTAGTCATTCAGCGTCGCATATTTCTACTCGAACAATCTGACATCACTGAGGAATGTTTGAGGTTCATTTAATCTTTCTGTGTTTTTTGGAAGAGACAGGATGTTGTCTGGCTGACGGAAGTGATTTTCACATGTTCGTTAACATTCTTCAGAAGGTTCCGATAATTTTCATGAAATAGAATCCATAAACTAAGGGCATGCAAAATTTATAAACTTACAAACTCACACGGGACAGACTGTGAATCTTCAACAATGTATTAAGGTTCTAAACGTAGATAATTCACATTTGAATTTGTATTTCAGAGCAGTCTAATCCCCTCCCTCCTCCCGCACCCGGATCAGAAACGAAAAAAAAACCGATAAACAGGTTTACCTACTCACATAATAGTTCATTAAACTTATTCTGACGCTCTTTGAAATTACAGCCTTACAATTATCAAATGTAATGTCAAATGATTTTGACAGAAGGGGTTAAAAAGGTAAAGTGACCTCAACTTTCACAAACGAAGCCTGTCGTCATAATTAGAACACAAATCTTAGGCGAACATGTGTTTTCGGTGAGTTCCTTCACAACCCGTTCCTCTCTGAAGAAGATCACTGGAGACTAACGTGTCCCTAGCCCACCACTTTGCTGTTATTATTTAATTTCCACTGTTTCAAACAAACACAACCTTCACATTATTGGGGTTGTAATAGGTTGAGATGAAACTCACCGAGAAAGATATTTTTGCCTAAGATCTGTATCCTCACCTCAGCTCTCTTTGCTAGGCTTCTATCCATCAGTAGTGACGTAACTGACAGTTTCTTAAATCTGATTCGGCAAGCTAAATAAGCAGCATACAAAATAGAAATAAATGTTATCTAGTCCACTGAAGCCGCATTGAATAAAAAATCCCTGAACTAGTCTATTCTATCCTTATTTTAGACAATATTATATTGGAAACACGTTTTTCGCGTCGTTTCCTTTCCACTTACCTATCCGATTTGAGGCAGCGACGATGGACAGCGCGCGCACACACGCACGCCCATCACGATTGATTGACTAAGAGCGAAAAATTGAGGTAACGGTCCACTGGCCTCATTTGCATCCAGGATATTGAAAACTCCAGTATATTGTATGCCCCATGTGAAAAAAGGATTGATTGTAAGTCTTTGAAAAAGCTGTACGGAGTATTATAACTATGCACCATAAACATTTAACCAAAACACTAACCTAAGCTTGTCTGTCAGCCAACGCCCATCATATCTCACTCATAGGGTTAATAATGCGGAGTTAAAATATAGATTCGCGTATCAGATAAAGCGGTTCGGCGGTTCTTTTATTTGCAAGCATCGATTAATCTTTATATATTTATTTGTCCTTTCAGCATACGATGCACATACTACAGAAACATTAATTATAGACACCACAGTGAGTTATCCCACCCGTTAGCGATTTCCCGGCCCCAGAATAGCTGAGGGATGAGGCACAGCCATATCATTTACGGGCGGTGACAGTTATGTGAAGTGCTGATCACAATCACATTGCCTTTGAATTTACGCGCTCGAAATCGCACCCACAATATCGTCCAACTTTCCACTTGGTTTAATCTCTACACGATAGACGTTAAATGAATCTCTTCTCTGCCTCGGAACACCCGTATGTAAAATTACATACTTATGTGGGAAAGAGATTCAAATCAACAAACGCTTTATGCACTTGTACAATGGAAATCTACAAAAAATTGTCATCGTCAACAAAAAATAATATAACAAATTCTATACTGTAGTAAATGAGAAAAAAAATTAATCTAACAGTCCCTCTCCCTTAGAAGTGTGGAACAATTGTTTTACGATTCATCAACAGCCGATCAAGGTATGAAATTACATTGTTTCCGTGTGTGGAAGTACGCGCGGAAGGGAGTCGATATTAGGAGCGAAATCGGGGATTCGACACGAACTTCGCTATTTCTCGAATCAGACAATGCCATTGGTCAGTAAAGATATCAAAAGTGGCAAAATACCTAGAAAAAAATAACTCAACTAAAACAACTCTATTAAGTCCACTTTAGCGGGATAAAAGAGACCTTGAAAACAAAGTGAACTCTTAATTCAATCAGACCAGTTTGGAAGAATGCAGGTATACACGAATTCAAGAATTAGAAGATTATGTGGCACGGCCATTTTCCGGAGCCTGTGTGCAAACACGACAGCTTAACAACTTTCCTGAAAACGGTGATAAGAAGAACAGACCAGAACATTTTATGAGTCGGGGTGACATCGAAGTATTTCCCCTGAAAATCGATTTCGAAATGCTTGATTATTAACTAAAAGATCAGGGAGATTACTCACTAATGGAAGATAACGAGGATCTGTTTTAAGATTAAATGTAACGTCAGTGATCTTCAGTACAAAGCATCGCGAAACAGACCGATCGTGAACTTCATTAAGGCTGTTCTGGGGAGGCTGAAAACTGTCTGAACTAGGGGATGGGTAACCAATCACAATACATTCAGCACATAAGCAAGCAATAAAGTTACCGGGGATGGGGAGATTCTGTATGCACATAGAAAACAGAAAGGGGATAAAATAGTACTCTGAAAAATACCAGCACCAGTAATAATGAAAGAATACTGCGTCAATAAATGAAGTAAACTCGGTCCTACAGAAGTATTCGATTGTAACATTCTACACTTCTGATTTCAGATCACACCATAATTGTTTGTATTCCTCCTATCTCATTGTCTCTATTACTCTCCGATAATTTCTCCAGACAAAAACGGATGAAGTTTACTTCATCCTCCAAGTGTTGCAAATATCTTTCCCGAATGAACGTATGTCTTGGTTGGTTTTGTCATTTATCACTATTTTGCTAGCAGTGTTCAACTTGTCAATAGAATACTGTGTATATTGAGAAAATTACTCCAATCTGTGTTCAACATTAATCTGAGGTACAACTTTCAAATTCTGCACGTTTTTACAAGCAACCAGGAGGACAGTTTACATCCTTGTCGTAATTGCATTCTACTGGTTTGTGGTCTAAATATTGACAGTCCCAAAAATAAACCCAAACGGCGGATGGCTTTACTTTTCCCTTTATGAGTGAGTTTCCCGCCGCATTCTCAACTACTCTTTTTTACTTGCAAATAATGGAGTAGGTGATTCAATTCAAAAAGAAAATTCGTTATGTATAGAGCGAATGAAGCTGAGAAGCACTGTACAACTGTTACGACCTGGTTAGGTTTCATCAACACCTCGGAACCATCGACTCAACTTGGGATCAAACCCGAGACCTCATAGACAGAACGCAAGCGTGCTACCCACCCGATCACCGGGCAGCTGATCAGACCGCTCTCATTTTCCATTTAGACCATATAGCACAATTCATCTTTGCAAGCTTGTTGCGGGTATCGCGCCTCGCTCATTATAGCACTAGCCTCCAGGGTTATAACGCGGCTGGAAACTTTCACAGCCTGACTACTTCTTACCCGCAATTCATGCAATTACATTGCGAATCCTTGCCCTCGAAATTGTATGAACCTCTGAAAGTTTACTCATTTGGAGCATAAATTTTACCCTGACTTGGTTTCACGGGAAGCTTTGTTTCCCTTGGAGAGTGTCCCGCTTTTATTCAAAGGGGACAGTGAAGTTTAACAAAGATCTACATCTGTATCATTCTTCTTTGGTGTCATCCGCAATGTGAGTTTATCAATCCTACCAACTATCATAACCGGGACCATTGGAATACCTGAAAACTGAATTGAATGGCATTCATTCTATATGAAGCAGAATTCGTTCCCTATTTGTCTGTAAATTGCCATTAAAATTTATCACTGTTCGATACTGTTAGAACCAGGTTAGGTCAAGCTCGAGAGAGAGATTATCGAGGCGTCCTAAAACTCGCTACCCATCTGAAGTATTTGGAGTTCATAACAAGGATGGATTATTGTAAATTTGAAACTGGAGTTCATTGCTGGTCGATTTGATACTTGATACTTGGATTGTGTGTAAATATGACGTTTGAAAAATGACCAGCCTCATTCAATATCAATGCTCACTACTCACAGATGGGTGTGAGTCAAATATGAAATTTTAAATGAATCAAAAGAATGATACCATCGTCTTAGGCCTACAACCCTTGAGTTTTGTACATTGCCATTTTCTTGGATGTGCGTAAACAGTGATCCAATGAGTGTTTGAAATCGAAGTTAAGTATCTCCTGGTTTCAGTTCCTATTCTTTTTGTTCTATCAAAATATCTTTTTCTACATTCCAAAGTAGATCGCCCATTGTCAACTGCCCTTCGACGCCAAACATCTCAAAAGTCCTTAATTGGCACGACTTAAAAAAAATCCGATATAAGAGATACACGGTGAAAGCGAGAGAGACCGCGTGGTCAGGTGCACGACACACTTGTTTGCACACCACCCAATTATCTTTACTGGACCGTTTATAAAACAACTGCCCAAAAAGACAACCCATTTTTGTAGTTGTTCTTCTTTTTGTGTTGTGTGTGAGCGTTGTGTTTAAACAATTTGTGATTGAGCGTATTTATTAATAATTAAAAGTACACGCAGTGACCACGGAAATGAATGATTAATGACGAGCAATGAGTCCAGACTAATTACTGTATGATTTTTTAATCATTATGAAACATTAGTTGGTAGGGAGTGTATTTAACTAAATCATTGTGACCGATTTCAACGACAAACCGAAATCGACTTATGATCGATGAATAAATTAAATGACTAACGTTCCATGTATATTGGAGAAAAGTAATTTTATACTTCCAGACTTAGGGGAATAGATGCATGATTTCTTTATCACTCAAAGTAACTTACCTACTCAAGTCGGTGAACACAACTGTTTCAAATGATTTTTCAGCAATACAAAACTCACATGGGAAAGAGCGCTATATCCGTGATATTTTGAAAATTATTATTTTTTTATTACACTTAAACATGTTACACAGTGAATGTCTCAGAGGTATCATTGAAACGTGCGACTTCTCTCACGAAAATCCGCCGAATCCACTCAAGACTCGCTAACAGGGCTCTTTAGAAACGCCGATAATATCAGAATCACTTCAAAACTAGCGAAACTAAAATGCTTGATCAGTGAATAAACTGCAATCACTTTGCAAAAGGATGTTTTTGGGGGAAGAACAATCAATTAAACGTTCTTCGGTCAGTTCAGGACAAGCTCAGTGTCAGTGGGCTAGTCTTTCATGGTGGTTTGGTCGTGTTGGTTCTGTGATTCAGCGGAAAACAGGTACGTGTCATTGGTTGTCAGATTAAACCCCTGAATAAAGGTTTCCATGGAATACAATTACTTTAAATAGATTCTGCTGTTGATGTGTGACTTCAAGTTCCTGAACGCAATGTGGGATTTTCCACAAAGATTTTTAATGAGCCAATGAGCCTTCTGCGTGTAGGTCAAATCTCTTTTCTTTGAGATAATTTGGCACACCTGTGCTTGCGGAGTATTTACATTCAGTTTCACAGTACTTTACTACCTGGAGATATATTCTATTGCTGCACATGGTATTCATTTAAGTAAAAGTTTTTCGAATAAATATTATATAAAAATCAATTATTGAGTGTTCATTTATTTATGTGGCATCTCAAATAAGTTAAGTATTTTTATTTGTAATATCACATGCGGTTCATATAAAAGCACCAATCATAAGTCACAAAGCGTGAACTTCACAAAACGTTAAGCAATTTACTTCTTTCCCTCCCATGTTATTCATCCAAATACATTTATAAGCAATGTTCACAGACTTGGTAGCTACCATGTGACGGAAGAACTATAGTCCGGAGCGGTTGTGATAAGCATGAGACCCATGACTAGCATCGGTTGATGCTATTACGAAACATGACCCCAAAAGAACACGGCCACTACTGTAGAAAACTCGAATCGGTACAGCTACTCGACAGATGTAAATACGGCCTACGCTAGTGAATTACGTCTGGCATGAGTGACCTAATAATAGATCGCTAAACGTACTGCATCATTTCAGCTTACCGGGGAAATACCTGTCCTCGAAAAGCATCCAAGATAAGTTTGTCGGTCAACGGCATAGAATAATTAAACAAATCACGATTAGGTTCCGTGTATGCTCCCAACGTACAACACTGAACCATCAATCTACGATAGAAACGGTTCAACCAAACGTATGATTCGGAATATGACATATGTCACATTATCTATTTGCATAAACTTATTCAAGCTGAAGAGAGACGGACAGTTGGAGGATCGGCCAAAATGGGATGAGGGGCGATTTTCATCAAGTGCTAACTATGTGCAACGCGTCCAGATAATCCGTTGAGATGTGCGTGATGCGAAAGGACGACCAACGTATGATTCTTGTTTGACAGATAAATGTTTGCGTTTCAAGGTTCAAGTGTATCTAAGTCGACTACAGGTGATCTCGAATCCACAACGTTGCCAGTAAGCATGTTTTTTGCTACGAAACATTTAGAAGCGTTCTTCCTTGACTACTCAATGCATTGGAGCGTGACAATACACATCGACTCCGTGGGTACTGCACAATGGTTCGCCCAAAAATAACTCTCGTTTACATCGCAGCTTTTCCACCTGCATTGTGATTATTGGATGAATGGAATGTTCCATCAAAACTATTTAATTATTGTACCGGATTGACGTCCGATGATAAAGTGACTCGCAGATACCGAACCCTCGAAGTCGTGTCAGAACACAAGGCTGGGAAATCTACGTGTACTGCATATTGAATCATGAATCAATGGAAATACAACAATATACCTCAACTTAGGGGCAACCCAGTCTGGGAATAACTATCGGTTCAATACGACAAGAGCAAACGTGCCAGGAAAACACTCTCCTGGAAATCAGAGAAGGAATGCAATGTGGATATAGAGACAGCGCTATTTAAAGGGCGGTGAGGACCAGTCANAGACTGACAGAATTTAATTATATATATATATCATATATAATTATATATATAACTATTATTATTAATATTATATAAAAGTTTTGAACTTCAGTCGGAATTTCCACATACACAATGATTGATGTACCGGATTGACGTCCGATGGTGGAGTGACTCTCAGATACCGAAACCCCGAATTCGCGTCAGAACACAAGGCTGGGAAATCTACGTGTACCGCATAACGACTCATGAATCAATGAAAATACAACAACATGCATCAAATTAGGGGCAACCCAGTTTGGGCAGAACTATCGGTTCAATACGACAAGAGCAAACGTGCCAGGAAAACACTCCACTGGAAATCAGAGAAGGAATGCAATGTGGATATAGAGACAGCGCTATTTAAAGGGCGGTGAGGACCAGTCACAGGGATGGGAAAGCGAAGTGACATCAAAGTCAGGGGGGCGACAGACCGCAACCGTAATCACGGTGTAATTGAGAGAATAGACAACGAACACGAGGAGGGTGTCTGGGAAAGCTAAACAAAAAAGGGCGGGCGGTAGCATGTGGGTCAAGGAACAACTGGGTGTGAAATGGGATGAACAGTGACAACGGTAGAGTAAACATAGCGGGTGGGTGATGAAACGGTGACCACAATGACAAGCGGCAGTTTCTATGCCGGATGGAGATAGTTGAAAACGATAATGGATTAAGCACAGAACGAGTTACGACAGTTAATACGACAAAGTTCCATGAGGGGTGGCAATAGTATAATACGGGAATAGGACGACAGTTACCACGACAAGGTTTCCGTGTGGGGTGGAGATAAAAAATTACAGTAACAAGTTGGACGAGGAAAGGGGCACGACAATCAGTACCAAACGGTCTCCATGTGGAATGTAGATAATATATCGCGACAACAGGCCGGACGAAGAACGGGTTGCGATGATTAATACCGGGAGTTGCTATGTGGGGCGGTTATGTAATGACAAGGCAATTACGGAAAAGTACAACCAAAATGTTCATGAAGGGGGAACGTAGCAAGTTCCGATCCGGTTCGCAAAAGTCAATAAACTGGGAGTTGTTTAGGGCCAAACATGAATTCTTGGGTTGTGAACCGAGTAAAGGTAGGTCCGCTGTACGTGATTTCAAATCATACAGAAAAGCGTCTTAAAATTATTATGATGAAATATCCGTCAAGGCAAACTCGTCAGTATTGCGTTTTTAGAACAAGTATTGCAAAATGAATGACCACCCACAGACGTTCTTATCCAACATAATGGAAAATCGAGAAAAATTTTAGAGATGAAATGTGAGATGTTCAACCAACATTAGGTTATTTAAATGTTTTACGGACAGAGAAAGGTACAAAATAGTTGACTTCCGAATCTATCATACTTTGCTTGACTCAAAGTAGGAACATGCTGGCACTGGTGATTTACAACAAACTAAAGCACCAGCTCGCCCGTGAAATCTGACCACATTTCGGAGCAGGCAATGCGATTGATAATTTGAGACCGCAGTGTAATCATCAATTTAGGTATATTGAGCTGTTTCATACGGTCTTACAGGTTTACAGTTATCTGGTTGATTCTGTGCAATTGCAATTATTCTATCCTGTTGTGACTGAACTGAAGTATATACATTGTATTTCGAAATATTGGAATTTACTCGCGAATACTTTATCCAGAAATAAGTTTATGTGAAAATGAACGTATTCCAACTCTGCATTTTGTATGTGGACGTTAGAGACATCAAGGCTTGTGCGCTGTGTTTTGTTCGTCCATGGATGCGAAGTTAAACGAATTTATTTCACGTATTCCATATTTTCGCTCAAAATAACGTGCTTTGAGGTCATTAAGTTAATCCCGTCAAAAGTAAATCACATTACCTACCGTAGAACGTGACGAGTGGTTCCATCTCTTTTTGAGTTAGGTTTTAATCTAATTGAATATCAGCCGAGTGCTTGATTTTATTGCCTTCTTTTGCAGACAACCAGCGCCAACTCCAACTCACAACGGTTCACAGTTTTCATTAGAAACATCAACTTGGCTCAACTTGTCTTTTTCAATAGCAGAAAGAAGCGAACTTTAATTTATACCCCAAAGAAAAGGTTCACAGCTGCACAATACACTAGTTTTCGTGGGGTCTTTCTGATTGTCACATTCATTCAGCTCACTCTGCGAGATCCTTCACCGGTGTACACGAAACGCTGTTGGATTCACTCCTGCTGAGCTTTTATCAGTGGTTTCTATCGGCTTTCCGAAGCTTGTTCAGTACGCATGCTTGCTTGTATCGGTGTCGTAAACGGAACTGTATTCACCTCGTTATTATTCGTTATTCAAAATATATATATCCATAACTGTCCGATACAATATTGACTCAAATGTATGAGAGTATTGGAGGATTTTATTTGTTTAACCGATGAACTCGTGGCGTAAATGAAGCGTGAACTGAAAAGCCGGGAAACCTTGGACAGCTGTTTCCACCTGGTTGGGCCTCATTAGCAGTGCGAATCCGTCCACCCAACTGGGGTCGAATCCGGTTGAACGCAAGCACATTACCCACTAGGCAATCGGGCAGCTGATAAGACGGCTTTCATTTTCCATTTACACGATATAGCACAACTTATCTTTGTGAGCCTGTTGCGGGTCAAGGACCTCGCTCATCTCAGCACCAGCCTCCAGGGTTATGACTCGGTTTGATACTTTCAAAACAAGACTATTTGTTGCATGAGAATAATGAAAGATTTGATTCGATGGATTCGTCGATCTCCAGTAGGGTCGATGCACTGGTACTGCTCATTAGAGCCAAACAGGTTGAAAAAGTTGTCCAGTCCTTCCCAGCCTACGGCTCATTTACGCGACAGGGCAATCCTATTCAGTCATATATATATATACATATATATATATACCTCAAAAATCATTAGACATTTTTCTGTTGATGAACTGTTTCTCCGCACCAACATCGTGATAAACGATAGTCAAGAAGCCATCTCACCATGCTCTACTTAAAGACCGACAAATGGGATTTTCCAAGCAAACAGCCAGAAAATATTGTCATTTAACTAAAATATTAAACCACTTTATGCCAATGAAATAGATCGGGTTATGCCAAACTGTAGTCTCCAGAGCTATAAGCAAACAGCTTCAGTCAATGAATGTAATTGATTTCCTTTCCAATGACTTCGCTGCACAGAGATTTAAAATCCGTTTCTCCTCCCCGATTGTTTACCATCTTATACCATCTTAAGATTTTAATAAGTCCACTTTGAGTTGTGAATTGTGGTTCTCATTTTTATCCAATCGCAAATCTCTCTTCGGGATACGAAGTAAGAAATAATACGAGTATGTTCACTCAGGTAGAGAACATACATCACGTAGAATAGGGGCTTTCAGACGCTAAGAGTGTAAATTTGATCTTGAAGTAATTATTTGTCTCGGAAGTCTAACAGAAAACAAAAAAGTAAAATTGGTTTCCAGTCAAGAGCTAAGAACTCTGGTGTGAAACGTGACATTGTGCAATACCCTGAAAATAATCAATGTTCCATGGGAGCGTTTGTATACGTGGTTGTAAAAAGCCGTTTCTCACAAGATTTTTATAATTTTGACACCATTACTGTGTCCATCGATAAGGTTACTATTACTTGATTGCACATCAGGTGATTGAGGTGTAGGACATGAAATGTTTGTAGTTGGTGGGATAAGCCTGTTTGGATATTTGCCAACCTGAATGTCGATAGTGTCACATGAGTGAAATCTAACGGGAAAAACGTTTTTGCTACCATGCGTCTCCACGATCGTCTACAAGAATCAACTGTTTTGCAGTATAATGCACTCTTTAAATTACCATAAGAAGATAGTCAGTGCTTTTGCGAAAATGGGATGTTAAATTGCCTAAACCCAGTTGGACCTAGGAGACCAAATCAATACCGTTTACCTACAACTCCAGCCATTACATTTTTCTATCAAATTACAAACTTCCAGAGCTTCCAACTATTCATTTGTTGAACTAAATGCTTGCCCTGATTGAATTCATTCGAAGAAAATCCAACGTGATGAACAAGCAAGAGAGAGTGTAGTGCAGTCAACCAGAGGAAGCGCGTACATGATCCTATGAGTGTTAGACGGAAACCACATCATACCAAGCGCTATGGGTTCGACTGCGTGTGTGCTTCGACCTTGTAAAAGGAATACAATCCGGTGACAACAAAATATCTAATGGTAAACTAATAAAAGATAATAAAATGAGAATCAATAAATAAATGATATCCACCCGCGAAATTCCCCGTTAGCCCGCTAAAGCTACTTATCTTAGAACAAACAGGTTTCTAATCATGGAATTGGTTGATGCATCGTCTCAGTCTAATGTAAGTGTACACCCATCTCGTCCCACCAATTCAGTCCTCAACTTTCAGACACGGTATACCTTATCCTGACTTCGCATGTAATTGTCTTCGTGGGCAACATGATTCTAGCTTTTAGGGATATAATTTACAACGCCACGGTCGAAACAGTGCTCATACATGATTTGCGGGTCTTTCATACGAATATGTATATATCCACAAGGTTGATGAACTTTTTCTTATGTGATTACTTTAACCTATGGTTCCGTCTCCGGTCTTGGAAAACATAAAAACCCACATATTGAGTGCAGATTGTAGAGTGATCTGTGATCCAGACACACAACTCAAACTATCGAGGAACAAAACTTTGTTTTCCTAAAGCTAGATTGTTATTCATTTTTTCACCGGTGAACTACTCATCTAGGCTTACTAAATTCTGTGTTGTCCTGTCGTTCCGTTTGTGCTTGACCCTGATATTTCGTATTATCGGTGTAGCATCAACGCTCTCACATGTTGGGCATAGTATTGAGGACTTTCTCACATTTCAAATTCACATAGTGTTTTACCCTACCCAGAACATTCATGCGAATCGTTCAGCAACCGATAGTGCTCTGATCCCTGAACAAACCAGCGGCCCCGCGTCGTTTTTCGGCGATTTGCTTGATCACTTTATATCTTTAAATGCGCCGACCATATTTGGTATCCTCCCATTTTGATTTGAGTCAGAATCACGGAGAATCAGTATTCGTCACGTGTACATGTTTGAGCCTCGTATCAACTGTTCGACCGGTCTAAATTAAGTTAACTTTGCATGTGACTTTTAAATTCAGCATTTTCCATTGGCACTGCGGAGTTCATCGGAACTTTGGCATCACTGAGAAAGTCTGAACAGCGTTCACTGAGTGAAATCTGTATAAAAATCTCGAAGCAGTAAACAGCGGTACCAGATTTAGTGTTCAAACTCATAACCTGCTCCAGCAAATCGCGGGCATTGTGGACCCTGAAATGACCCGCGTGCCTCGTGTGGAACTTAACACAACCAATTCACAGCATTAACTGATCCTCCAGATAAAACTCAGTTAAATACGAAAACATTCATCTAATCCACATCATAAGTTCTGTTCCTAAAGGGTTGCAATGCTCTTTGAGCTCGTCACATGTTTCTTACAGCTTCGGGACAGGTATCACGATTTCTGGGTTACGAGCCTCGACAGCACTCAATTTGATGTTACTGATAAACCTCTGATTATAGTACGTCATCTTTATACGTTGAATATGTCAGAAAAGAGAGGAATATTCAAATCAGTGCTTGTCCTCAAAGACCTCACTCGTGTAATGTGTTCATAATGGGAATGATTGGTACTCAGCAGGAGTTGGTTAATCTTATTAGTGCACTTTTGGTTGTAGTTGCAATCATGCTTTCCAACTATGATTTCAGTGACTTTGGGTTTTCACTTTTACATCGGCCATGCATGTAATCTTTCGATTTGTTTCCACAGATCGCCATCTTTTGGACCCTGACTTTTAGTGCGGTTTATTCCGCATATAGCTAACGCTGACTTGTGGCTAAATCACTCTTCGGGGTACCCTCAGTAACTCATACGATTAGGTTGATCAACAGTTATCACATTTCAGAATATAAGGATAAGTTTGCGAATTTCAGCTGAAACAGTATCAATCTATATTCCGTATTGAGGTACTTTTCAGGTACTTATGTGTGGATGCGAAAAATTGAATAATTTGGTTTTATGCTTTTTATGAGATTGTTAATAAGCTAAATATCGAATGTACACCTGAACCGTGAGATGCTGACCCTCTTATTTTACTATGCCCATCAACACCATAATTCAACACAATTTTGTCTCGTTTGTTTTATAACCAGCGCCTTAGCACATTCCACACCTGAATAAAATGCAGAACAGCACACTGTGAGCTCTCATCAATTAAATCCCCAAATCTTGATAAATCGCTGCGGCTTCAGGGGTACTTTGTGAAACGCGCCCCATTTTGATCAGAAGATATCCCCACTTTTAACTTTTAACTGTCCCAAGTACACATCTGCTGATTCAACCTTTGCAATTAAAATCACCTCCATAAAAGAAAAGTCTACAATCGTGGGTGGAGATGTCACAAAACACGCACTGCAATTCACCACTACTGCAACAGAGTGAACGGTCACGTAATGAAATCATAATTGTTCAAAGCGCTGTGAAGAATCATCCCAGTTCAAGGGCTTAACGTACACTGGAGAAAAGTCAAGTGAAGTATTTGCTTTATGCACCCCGAAATGTGGATATTCAGCAATCACACAGTCAATCAACAATTATCGAATAAAATTCTAACAGAATTGTCGCAAGCAATGAAAAAGAAACACTATTTACGTGATTAGTGAGTGAGTTAAGTTCCGAAGTGATGCGTTCTGGGCTGACAAGTAATCGGGCAATGTAGGGCACCACAGAAGACCGATAGGCGGTTGTACGAGCAAATATAAAATTATATTGGGACCGGGTGGAAAAGGAAGATAGACACCTAATAAGATCTTGATGTAACGGATTTGAAGGGTTATCTATATTTTTTGTTGATAACGAGAAACATGACTTTGTATGTTGGGAAATGATGAAGTGACAGATAGTTTCACGGGACATTCCGCTACTTCTTGATAAATGTGATAATGATCTGGAAAGCCATTTAAAGTCCTTTTTGAGCATCACTGGAAAGATTACTGGGGACCCGCACAACCATAGGGGTAAAACAGAGACAAAAAGAAAACGTTTAATCAAGAAGCCAGGGACGGATAGTGTTTTCAGTCGTAAGACATAAAATGCTAGTTTCCTAACCTTTCCAGATACAGAAACAACTTGGTCAGACCAGCATAGGTTTCAGTTAATTAACACACCAAGATACTTGACATTTGGGGGTTGGACAATAGTATCATCGTTTACGTTTAATGTGGGACAGGATTCCAGGAGATTGGCATAACGATTCCTTCTGTGAAGTGAGAACAGCATGTCTACACATTTAGAGGGATTGAGAGTTAAGTTATGCTCAGTGGACCACTCAGTAAGATTAGTAAGCCCAAGTCGGAGGGTGGGGGTGACAGATACATCGGGGTGGGGGATTACGACCACAACATCATTGGCATATTTAATGAGGAGAGAATTTTGTAAAGTAGGCATGAATGAAATATTAGTGGAAAAGAAAAACGGGAATAGATTGACACCCTGTAATACGCCTATTGTAGAAATTAAGGAAGAGGAGAAACGACCACAGTCACGTGTAAACTGTGATCAATTTATGAAATAGTTAGTGAGTACTGCAATAACGGAATGTGATATTACGTTTGAAGACAAAATATTTAGCCGCATAGACCTGTCAACACAACTGAAGGCGTCACTGTAATCCAAGAAACAAATTCTGACAGCTTTCTTGTTTCCATCAAGTGCTGACAGAATGTAGTGAACCAGAGAAGCTAGGGCATCCAGTGTGCAGCGAGAGCGATAACAGGCAAATTGGTTTTGGTCCTACACATACAGCTGTGATGATATTCCTTGAAGGAGTAACTTCTGAAAACGCTTCAACACAACAGACGTGCATGCGATGGGACGGAACTTCGAGGTGCCTCTTTTGGGCACAGGAGNAGCTTTCCAACAGTCCGGCATAATTACGTTTTCTAAGCACTGGTTAAAGAGAGCCGTGAGCACTGACGAAAGCACCCCTTAAAGATGGTAGCCTCCAACCTATCGGGACCGGGTGATTTATTGGGTTTGAGTATCAGCAACTCTTTCAGAACACCCTGTTGTCGAACAGTAATGGGTTCTTTATTGCTGGGGTCGATGTTTGCGCTGGTGATTACTGGCCCCGTTCCCATGTTGTTGGTACTTTTGTTGAATGTTCTATTTAGTTCCTCAACGTCTGTTGCTGTTCAAGACACGATTGAGGATTGAACACTCAGTTGCTTGATGATGTCTACGGTTTCCTAGCCGGTTTTGTTGTGTAGGAGTGTACAAATGTAAATGCCGTTCAGGTGATGTAGCTTACCTTTGATAGCAAGAAAAAAGAGTTTCACTCTTTGGAGATCTTTGTTTTTGTATGCCCTTTCCTTGCTTTGAAGCAACTGTTTCAGATGGGGAGACGAGATGCGGTCACATCTGTGATAAAACGTCTCCCAGGGCCGAATATATTGTAGCAGAAGTTTAGATAACGTGTAAGGCGATCATAGTAAATGGAGGGATTGAAGTTGTCGAGCACACTGAAGTCCGTCTGAGATTCATCACATTGAGCTTCTCTAGGTTCTCTTGGTCACATTGACGTGTTCTTCTTTTTATGTCACGTCTTTTTGTGAACGATTTGTGATTGACCTCGCTGTACAGTTTTGGTGAAACTTTAATAAGGGCATGGTCTGAAGAACCAAAAGGAGAGCGTGAAGATGCGAAAAAAATGCTAGTATTATTTACAAAACACTTGTCTAAATGAGCGTTTAGTCTTGTTGGGAAACTCACTATGTTTGCCAAATCCAGAACAGACAAGAATGAGATGTCAACACGATTGCAATCACCACAGACAATACAAAGTGAGAAATCAAGATAAAAGTTATGGAAATAGTGTCTGAAAAATGTAGAAGTTCCTCTGAGGGACAAGAAGAAGAAATATAAATGTTAGCTAAGACAATCGAACGAAAGTTACAGAGATGCTTTGGCTTGCATTCATGTACGAAGGTACATATCTGACCAGTGGAATGAGCAAATGTTCGCTTCACGTTCTTGCACCATCTGTTGTTGATATAAGTCACCAGGCCTCCTCTACGCTTCTGATACATTGCCGGATGATCGACGCAGTATCCAGTGAAGTTATCGATTTTAATAACCTATTCATCAATTTTGCTATGTAACCAGGTCTCGTAAAAGAATTGCGCCTAATTTAAGATAATCCATACGGTGGACAAAATCAGGTGCATCTGGTAATTTTTCAAGCAACGAACGGACTTTGTTGCTGATTATGATGGGTATGCATAGTTATGACAAAGATCTTTGACACAGTGCTACTCTCCATCAACCTCGATGCTTCCTCCGATGTCCGCGAGATTTTCTGCGAATCCTCTTGTATTTATTTCTCACTGACTTTCCAAATTCAAGTACTTCAGGAGGCAAATTAGAGTTCCTGATGTTGATCATGAAGGCGTTATGAGATTTCGCGACTGACGTCATTGTAAATGCACAATGCATCTATGGGGAACGACCCACAAAGCGATTTGATGTATAAAAACAGAGGGAATGTCAGTGATTATGTGACAATGATCGAACAGAAAACAACAGCGCGGCCAAATTTGAAGGCCTCACCAAAAGAGTAAATACAAGCATTCCACTTCCGACTATTGAGCATTTATCATCGCACTGTATTTCTCTGGTGTTTAAATCTATAACTGCATCTCTAATTTTTGCGATATCTTGTGAATGTCTGCTCGGGATGGAGATTGTCTCGATCGGATTTTTCATCCGATCCCTCATGATCTGGTGACGGAAGCTGTGGGGTATGTTGGAAACTAATCTGATAGGCTTAACACGGCTTACTTTCTGCACCTCCCACCTCACCCCTGCCTTCCACTCCCACCCAAGTGTCAACTAGACACAATGTGAGCTTGTCAGTTTGCCCTCTGACGGGCTACAAGTATTGTCTGTTTCTACCCGTGTGCAAGTACGAACAATTTGAACGGAAACTACTTGATCATCGGTCTCAAAATATAGCTTCAAATTGTCAGTGGAGTCGGATATGGAACATAACGAACATGTTGCGATTTGGCCATGACCGATTTTGCATGTTATTGTATTTTCACCAATCAGCCGTTTTTATCACCTTACACTTATTACACATTTAATCGAAACTATGCACAGTTGCAACATATGTGGGATAATTAGTTCAATCAATGTTGCAGTAACTATGCAACAGAAAGTTCGAGTATGATTTTAGTAGTATCACTTATCCCGCACCTATTGTGAATACCAAACTTTCTCCAGGATACCTCATCTCTATCCCTGTCAGATAGCGTTGAATTTCCTGTTGGAGCACAGTCGATTGCACATGACTGATTGTTCACCAGGAGAGAAATTTTAATTCCCGAATAACTTGTTCATTCTGCATTTGTACTCTCCGTCCGGAAGAATAGTGTAAATTTTTTACCACAGATCGTTTTTTGACTATCCGGAGTCGATCAATATGTGAGGAAATATTGTGGAACGCGGATTGCACATGTATTCAATTGAGAGAGAGAGAGATCATAGGAAGCCGGTCAAAAATAAGAGTCCAAACACTCAGCTGATGTTTGTAATGCTGGAAACACTACTTCCCAGAGAGGTTGTACTAAGAAGCGGAACGATGCAGCTTGCTTCAAGCCGTTGATTTGAAGATCACGTCTTTATACGTTTTACAGTGCGTGAGTTTCTTTTCAGTTGTAAAATAGATGCCTTTCAGTAGGACATGTAATGTTAATTTGGCCAGTGTAAAAAGATAACTCCAAATTACCAATCAACGAATGCCACAAACACTCCAGAGTGAACCATAA
Source organism: Echinostoma caproni (assembly GCA_900618425.1). NCBI lineage: Eukaryota > Metazoa > Platyhelminthes > Trematoda > Plagiorchiida > Echinostomatidae > Echinostoma > Echinostoma caproni. The sequence goes on along the minus strand of UZAN01039379.1, from coordinate 32,012 downwards.
ATTTGAATGGTCACTGTGAATTCTGGCATCAATGTGGGTAGGATGTACAGGTGTTGACCAAACTCGTGCAACATCACCCTCATTTTGAAAACCCATTTCANGATGGTTATGAGTACAGTGTATTTATTCCTGACTTTGTCTCCAACATCTACGTTCTTAGTTCATTTCTATCACTATTTGAATGTGCGCGACCTTGAGTGTTGCTATAAAATTTGCAGTAGTTCGAAAGTTACAGCTCTGATTTAGAAAATATTTTGGGCAAAGTAGCATGGGTGTTCATTCTTTTTAATAGATGATTCGTGTCCTATGAGAGTTTCGATTAGGTTGAGCACACGTATTCTAAATTTCTATTCTCTTTTCATTCAGTGCACAGCAAATAAGCAAATTATTGAAAATATTCTAACGTTAGTAAATTGCTAAATTATTAGGCTACAAACTACTCACGCATTATCTCCAATACTGGAAGAACTAAAAACAGTCCAAGAAAGACACAAGTCGATCTTCAAAAGTTGACCTTGAGATGTGC
>UZAN01039379.1:0-30721 GCA_900618425.1 Echinostoma caproni | reverse complement strand
ATCTTACAACTGATGCATTTGCAAAAATCGTTGAAAGCGCGAAATTGTACATTTTAATGGCATGTGGCTAATAGAAGCAGTGACACAAGTGGATATTATATCAGATATGTTGCATCTGATGTGGGGCAATATCATATTCAATCCTGTGAATGAGACTGGAAGAATAAAGAATTGAGAGGAACAAATGTAATGAAAATCAGGATGTTGCACGAGTGTGGTCAATACCTATAGGACTGTGCAGATGGTAGTTTGTTTTAATCTGTCGTACTTGGCATCCGAAGGCAATATAATTTGCTCAAATCAAATCTATCACAGCCAGATGCGAAGTTTTATGGTGTGTGTTCATACCATTGGCGCCAAGCTCTTCACCATTCCAGTTCCGAAAATGAAACTCTGTCTTTTCACAAATCACATCAATATACCTTAAACCAGTTGAAGCTTCATCTCTTTCCGTTGGAGGTTTGAATTGGTCTAAAAACCCATAAACAACATAATTCTTCACATGGTTTCACTCACTGAAGACTTCTCAAACGAGTTCTTCATAACATTTTGCAAAATAAACGAGCTAGTGTGAAAATATTCATGGCAATAGATGGAAAAAATGAAATTGCGTGTCATAACAGTCTTTGGTAAAACTAAGTGCATCTCACGAAGACAACCTACGAAAGATTGATTAACAAGTATGAGAACCGAGGAGAGTATGACAACCAAATTGATGTCCGACTCTGTGTTTGTACGCACTCGAGCAAATGCGAGTGAGAAGTTATGTCAAGTAAACTATTCTTCCTGTCCGTTGTGCCGCGTCTTAAACGACGGTCGAAATGTGACAAAATGATTAATTCGACTTTTCAGACCCAACTGCACTACATTGCGCTGTACTGCACGGATCTTTATATAACATGATTGCTCGTGAAATGATGCTTCTTCGCCGCCTCTCACCTCTTTCTTTCGGGATTGCCTTGCGGAGGAGTGAAATTGAGTGGACGATTCCTGTCAGGTACACACCAGTATAGCATGTTATGCATACGTGTCTGTTGGGCTGCTTTTGTTTGCCGAAGTTGAAGGATAATTCAATTTTTAAAGCACCTATTTTGTAGACCACATTTAATATATGATGGAATTCACAAGTAGACCAATCATCAAGTAAACAAGATCAACACTCGAAACTAAGCAAAGCATTTCGCCAATCGGTGTGACTTGCGCTGTTTAAGTTGCGTTAAGCGTAGATGCTGTCCTTAGTTCTCGTGTCACAATTTTTCACCGTAAAGCAGGATAGAATGGAAACAAAATTGATCCATGTCTGACAGATTTGATGCCAGGGCGAACTATACAACACACCCCGTTCCTCTGATACCGTCAATAGATCTTGTTTTTGATGAACGATTTTAGAGTTTGCACATACGAAGGAAAATCACTCTGTGCTCCGGGCGCAGAGCTTATATAAATGACAAAAAAATGGGAAATAACCATCCGTGATGTTCAAGACCGTTCAGAGATACTCATGTAACACTTAGTCCAGTACATTTCCCAAAATGATGATAAAACAAGTTTACAAATCAAAAGGAGAGCTGCATGAGTGAAATGAATATAAAAGTACTATTGCATAGTCATTGTGGTCAATTTTTATATGTAGTTTCGCATAGTAACTATTGCATCAACTTTGATTTTGTTTGAAGAAGCATCTGTCATAAGATAAGAACAATGCGGACTTAAGCTTTGACTTTAAACTGGTCTTTGAACTAAAGTTTCTACTTTAAAAATGTATGATTTGCCTATATGTGGCAGGAATACGGAGAGAAGGGTTACATTTTCAACTTAAGTTATAGATGATTTCTTTTTGATCTTCGTTTAATTGTTTTGTTTGAAAGCCTGATGATGTTTGCTATTTCCTATTTGGTCAGGTAGTGCTCAGTCATGGAACACCGAGAAAAGCGAATCTCAGGTCAATTGGTTAATCTTAAAACACTCTCCCATCTATGATGACTAAAAGTACCCAATCGTTGAGTTGAAAACTAAACACATTTTTGTAGGGAGTTGCAATGTTTCGGAATAATGAGGCACCTGAATCGAACAGTTGCCCTCTAATTAATTTCCACGGTATTTGCATCGCCCGTATTTGGGACATTTCCGTGAAACATTTGTTTGTCGTCCAAATAGTGGATTTATATCACCTGATCGCTCAATATACTCCACCCCTCGCGTTGAATCGTCTCTCTCCCCTACTAACACATATCCTGCATCGCCATTCCCATTGTTCATTTTGACTACAGGGATTAGTGAACAGCCCAAAAGTGGACGATGCAACATGTGACAATGGGTGTTCGCGAACCCAAGTTCCTATTGGTTTCGTGACGTACTGACACATTGCGAGGTGTTAGGTAGGTAAATATTGGTGTTTGGTTATCCTGTGTGCTGCTGTATATGTGCGTGTGGAAGGAGGGAGAGGGATAAACAGCGGTGGCATTTGTCGGATGTTGATAAAATATAAGAATAACATTGCATGCTATTGGAAAATGTCAGTTGGTTTGGTCATCCATGGTTGATAAATCTTCGGCGAGGATGAGGAACGGTCATGCAATATTATTTGTCCATAGTTTCAACGTATCAGGTAAATTGATTCCGTATTTTCACGTTTCAGTGTGGGGAAAGGATTATTGAGTGCGGGTTCATGTCAATTTGGAAACGACTAAAGTAGCTGGAGTTTTAAAAAACCATAAATAAATCAATTTTTAATGTGCGCAGATTTGGGAAATCTGACGCTGCATCAAATAAAAAAAATATCTGCAACATTTCAGATTCAAATGAAATAAATGTGTTTTTCCACAGGCGGATTCCGAGAGTAGGACACAAAGTTCCTTTTCGCCTTCAGGCCTGTTACAAGCGGTAAAGTTCCTAACATCTAACATTTTATTATGAGAGTGCCTTTAAAAGGCGAGCACACTGCTCGATTGTTCCGTTTCATCTGATGCCACCAAAGAATGGCGGCCTACCTTCAACTTGAAAGTAATCTTTTCACTGGGAATTGAAGATGCACAGTCATCGATGAACGATGAATGAAAGGAGTTGTGCTGTCGTTGTTGATCAGTATAGTTTCGTCGTATTACAAGCGTACAGTGAGCAATATGGCAGAATAGGCTCGATCGTGATTGTCTATATATAACCTTTGAGCTTTCTTTGATCGGGATACTGGTCAGTATTGTACTAATGTCTGACCCAACCCAGTTCGGATAATATCCTTCTAACGACATTCACCTCCGCAAGCGTTGAACTGGTTTGACATTTGACAAGCACATGTTTTCCAGCAAACAGCTAAAAAACTTTTACAATACTCCAGATTTATGGAGTTACTGAGAGACTACATTTACAGAGAAATTCGCTAAACGGTATATAAATTCAATGCTAAATGAGTTTCTTTGTTCCAGAATCCAACTAAGTTAAATATTCCGAACACAAATGGTGTGACACAAATTGTAAGGCTTCAAGCACTGCAATGTGAATCTGGGTTGTTGGTATTAAAAATATTCACTGAAGATTACACTTGTCGGACCATATAATTGATAACTTATAAATTCGTTTCATTCATTGAATTAAAACGAACAGCCTTATTTCGGCTTTGTCAAAAACAATGTATAAATCTGTATCCTATTTCATGTATGTGTCAACTAAGGGTATATTTGAAGTTCCGGAATTCATTTGCCATGCAACTTCAGCGTGATAAGTTCAATCACGATGTGTACTTTAATGAAGCCTATACGTTACCGCCAAATGGCATCAACTGGGTTCAAAAATTGCTTTCACATAAACGAAATGGAGGTAATCGTAACAGGCTTTCAGCTCTGCTCAGTCAGTACGGGTGGAAATGCACCAGAACACACAAAATATGAGTGAGCTAGAAAGTTGCTCAGCACATATCCGCACAACTACAAGCTTTTGGTGGACCTGTGCAGCTTCATAAACGTGAGGACCTCAGAAGAGCTAATGTCGTTAACATCATTAGAGGATGGGTAGGAACAAACATCGTACCTGCAATGGAGACGGCATGTTGGTGGTTTAGTTCATCATCAGCCGGATAAGGAGCTATCCATCAATCCAAATTTGTTTAAAGGTTAATTACGAACCAGCAGAAGTTGATATCAAGAATGGCCTCAAAATACAGTCTATTCGGTTGACAAATTTCATTTTAAGTTAGTAACGATGGCTGAAACATTGTGGGTTTTAGATATTGCATTTCGGGTTTGGCTAATGTTGGGCGGGTCGAGACTAAACGATTGCTGCACTGCTGGGACAAGGTGTATATCACGTCTTTTAGTCTTTTAGGCTGGAACAGTTTTGCTCCAAAAGCTGTCTAGAGTAACGAGAAAAACAGATTGGCATAGGCGTGAGTCGTATCAATAGGTCCACAAGAAGCACAACATGAGTGGTTGTAATTCGAAAGATGCTCACATTACGAAGCACAACTTAAACTGGAAAATTTGGAAGATCTCTGAAAGAAAATACCCTTTGAGTGCTCATATGTTCTCGAGTTCTGGTTTCGTGTCATGTTTGTTTGAGTTCAGAGTTGAGTATTTTTGTCTGGCTCTTCGATGGCGCTAAGTAATTCACTGATTATAAGTCCTAATACCCACTTATTTATGATTAAATACCTGTCGTGGCTGGCAACAAAGAAAAGCTGAGGTACAACATCAAATAGAGCATGAAAAGCTACAAAATTTATCAAACTCGTGGAGGTTCTTAGGAGAATGTTGAAGCAGGCTATATCTGAAGCCGTGAATTCGTGAGGAAATTTTCAAGACTGGTGAGTAGATGGGAGGAAACTAAGTCACAGTAAAGGACAATATAACGAGCGTAGTTTTCGTTTGACGTGTGACTATTCCTTAGACGTATGAAGCGGAACGTTTCAACGGAATAGGCTTGGCACCGAGTCAGATTAATGAACGGAAACGAAAGGATCTGGCTTTCTACACTGGTTATCGTTTATCGAAGTCTGCAAACCCCATCAACTCGGCTGCGGAAATTGTCTGAACGCTCACCATAGGGGATAACGTAAACATCGAGTAGCAATACTTAACTCTGTGCCAGTATGTGACTAACTTACCCGTACTATTGTACGTAAAGCGACCGGATTGGTCGCTGCTAGCTTCAAACTTTCCCACGAGTTAGCTGACTTTACTAAAACCTACTGACGCAATGCTAATTTGGTTCACTTGCAAGTTTGTGACTATTAAAAGCTTTCAACAGCAAACGCTTCCGTCGATCGTGCGCGGAATGCACAAATAAAGGAAACCTCCCGTTTTGCGCTGTAAGACATGGGTCTATTGCAGAATTGGATCGGCAGAGAGGTATTTGGCTCAGTGATTAATCAAGTTGATGCAAAACATGTTGAGAGGTGAATAACGCAATTCCATGCGAAAATGATGCAAGAGAAACAATAGCAGTACTAAGATCTAAAGACTTCATTTCAATTACCTTATATGATAAATGAGTGTAGATTTCGGGAAGCTTTTTTGACCACATAAAGTTTCAAACTAGTAAAACCATTAGGACACACTCCTTTCAGTCTCAAAATGGCTGTTTCTGAGAAGAAACATGAACATAAAACTACTACTTAAACAGATTTAGCTTAAACATCAGCTAAATAGCAACTTATAATCAATGCCATACTTATTGGGAACGCGAGGAAACTGAGAGCTTGGTGAGCAATGGTCACTAAATTCCTTACTGAATTTTATTCCAAGAGTCCCAAGCCATCAAATTACCGATTTCATTCGACTACACCATACGTGAACCCGAACCCACAATTCTCTAGTTTCAGTCAATAGATTTTCCTAATCGGCATCAGCTTTAAGGTACTGAGATTCGTTGATGATGTTTTCAGCTGGCCAGATCAAAGTATGCCGAAATATTTTGAAGTTAAAAAACGTGTTTTCGTTTTACAAAGACTGATGTGAATGTTGTTAAACAAGTAGGACGGAGTGAGGATTGTTTGCCGCGTAATTCGCCGTCCTAATAACGTGATGCGAATAAACTATCGTCACAAATGTTCAATGTTCAATGTTCAATGTTCTTCAATTAGAGGCAGAGGGTAATTTCCCGTATGAGCCTCAATCACCACAGACTCGAAGATCTCATTCATGATAGATCTGCATACCACATTGTCCGCAGGACGCTGTCGAGCTTCCTCTTGAACATCTTATCATTGACCTCTTCCACCACGTCAGCAGAAAGGGAGTTCCAAAGATTGGTTACCCTTCGTGATAACCGGAACCGAAGAGGTAATCTTACGGACGAAAGCTTCAACAGCGTAAGTCCATGTCCAAGAGTCTTGGTCTGCTCGCGCAAAGGGAAATACTCCATCAACTCTGGACCCATGTCACCGCGAAGAATACGTCGCACACAGATGATATCACCCCGTACTCGACGTACTCGGCGATGCGATTGCGTCATCTCACACATACAACGAGTGAACTTCTTTGAATTGAGTCCTAGTTAAATTGAGCTTAGAAATATAAGGCTTTAAGTCATTTATCTCATCACTTCTTGATTGTTTTTTCTTGGCTTCTGAACCCAACAACTTGACCATTTGTTTTGAATTCCGGATTTTTGTAATAGTACAGATAGATCGTCAGCGATAATTCATCCTTGCGTTGCCACCATGCGAATTTCGGTTAGTCAGCATTGAAACGACATAAACGACCTCACACAGTGGAGTAATATAATGCTTACCTAACTTGCTGTTAAATGCACTCTGGAAATATTTCTAGGATGAATACAGGTTTAAAGAAACTACCCTATCTTTTCATTGGCGCAGAAGATAGGTGAATGATAGTTGAATGTGCACTCAGAGGCAACTCTTTAAAGGAAGTCTCGAATCATCTCAGCACTAGGGCCAGATATGTTGTGCTGTAGCTAAAAACTAGAAAACAAGGCTTAAATTATAAGAAGAATTACATCAAAACGTTGTGTAATACAGTCCAAGAGAACCCAACAAGCACACTTAGACAATTGGTAGAGAGCATTGATTGGTGCTTTCTACGCACATCGATCGAAAAAACATGCGTTGAGCGACTACTGGATGGGCATCTGATTAAGTAGCTGACCATTTGACCTAACGAACGAAATACGGGTACTGTCAAATCTAAATGAGCATAATATATGAAATAATTAGAACGATCCGGTAGCTCAAAGATGAGGTGGAACTTTCACGAAACTAAATAAAACATATGGCTTTGACGTAGATGTGGAGGCTCTAAAGTGGATTACAATGCACTTCAAAATCTTCTTTCCTGTAGGTTACCTAACATGACCATATTATTGTTTAACTTTCAGCAGCATCTGGAACTATGAGCTCATCACAATTATTCCTTTCCAAATTCCTAATAATTTTCTATCAAACGATTCCACGTCCTTTACTACTGAGTAATCGGATAGTTCAGATTTCCTTACCGCTGATATTCTGCTTATCCGTCACCACTTTTGGATGTATATTACATATCAAACGTCAGGTTCGGTTTTCTTCGACAAACGAGCCTTTTTTCAACCCACAACAACAAGTAATGTTCATTTACCTATTTTAGTTAGTAACAATCGCATCTTTAAAAATAATGCACCCATACAGACGTGGCTAATGATTCAGCTATAGAGGAACACTTTTGACAACTTTAGTCGATTTGCGGTGCAACATTTTACACCAATATAAGGATCTAGTGCACCGCATAAGATCACCAAGTCATTGCGTTTAATGAAATTTACAAGATCAAAATTCGTTGACTTCAGAATATTCCGATATATTTTGCTTTGATTCACTGACAGCAGCATGCCTCCAATTTACGCGTCAAGGCTAAAGGAATACGTGTCCTAAATAAGGGTTGTCGCTCGAACAGCTAAAAATTGATGAAAAGTGGCATAAATCGGAGAACGAAAATATTGTACTGTTCTTGGAATCGGAGCTTTTAACGAAGTTCTCAATACGAGGTTTTCTCTACAGATGCAACAGCGTAATTGCGCTTCTTCCGGTACCTTTACAACTATTTGTGCTGAGGTTCAAAGAGAACTGTCTACTTCTCAATTATAAAACACCACAGCCTCAGATTGATTGCACGATTCGATTGCGCATTGGGGACAAACCATGTGGAAACAGCCAGTAAAGGTAAACTTCGACCAACCGATAGGGTAAATTAATGCATCCTGGTAGATTAGCTATAAAATGAGCCAAGCTGTTTTGCATAGTAAAATTAAACGTTCAAACAATTGATAACAATAGAATGCCAGCAAAAGCATGTCGTGAAAAACGGACATCGTGCTTGGTTTTTATCCCAGAAGTTTGGTTACCTGTCTGAGAGGAAAGTAAGAGCTTTTTTTACGTGGTAGAAAAACGAAGCTCTGTCTGTAAAGAGCAAATCGGATAAACAGTTATAAAACCTTGGGAAGAGAAGACTGTAAAATGACTGTTACATATATGTGGAAGGAGTGCTGGGGTTTTCAGTAGGCATAAATCAGGAATTTACAAAACCGTTTTATTCCTTAGTCAACTTTTGTTTCATGAAAGTGCTTGTTTCTGGCAACGATTTTGGCTTAGCAAGCTAGCTAAAGGATATGATGGTAGATCATTGAACCCCGAGGTGCGATGAAGTGTAACCCGGACAGGCATGATCGTTGGAAGGTAGTTTCGAATTCAAGTGCATCATTGCAAACAAAACCCTACTGCGTGGGTGGTCACATAAGGCATAAATACGAGAGATGTACCCTAGACCAAAAAGCTAAATCGAATTATCAAAACATTCATGAAGAACTTCATTCGTGAAACAGGTTCATTTTCTTGCAGATGATTGTCAAAATATAGTCAGTAAGTGAGAGTAGATTTAAAGGAACGTACAACAATCAACGGGTCATCTATTACTTTGTACGAAAAGGTGCGGGTTAATTTAGTATAACTGTACATATTCGGGGAGCATACCCATTCTAACATACAAAATCGTCATTACATACACCGGACAATTGGTTCGTTATTTTTGAAACTTTTCACAATTTCAGCTTCTAAACGATCACGAATAAAAGCATTTAAATTACACGATACTGCTGAGACTTTTGCGGACATAAACAAAGATGATCATCAAGTGGCAGGTTCAGTTGCTTCACAGTTCTGTGCATAAGGGGAATTCAGTCGGGATCAGGTTGGCCGCAAAATACGTGATCCATCTGTTGGCTCAAGCCCTGGGGGATGCTTAGCGTAGTCCGTGAAAATCACCGACTACCGATTATATTTATGTCGGGTTTTATTGTGTGTCAGTGACTGGGAAAATACAGTTGCAACATTTTATCAGTTATGCTCAATCTGAAGTGAAGGTAAGCTGTGGGGTTTGAACTAACGACCTGTCGGTTGATGTATTTGAGGTACACTGCAAAATCCTCGCCGCTCACGTTTACATCATATATTTACCATCTAACATTCTTTTTGTGCCTTAACAGGAATTGGTTTATTACCGACCGGGTAGTACAAATTTGAACGGTCCGGACCAAGGGGCTATTCGACTGAATCTGCCCAGAGCAGGTAGAAAAACTATTTATTTTATCCTTTATCCATCACCGAAAATTACGTTATCCTATTAGTTTATTCTTATGTTTCTGTATAACTAAACTTGTTCAAGGTTACTGATCAAATATGCTCGTGTGACTTAGTTAATGATAGACATAAGAGCGTATTTTGATTGTGCAGAAAACTATATGTGCATAACTCAGCTCCTTTCCTTTGTGGAACAACTTTATGATGCCATATTCAAACCAGGTACTCGATACATTCATTTTGCCAAACACCACGTCCGGTAATCAAATTGACGTAGAAGTCCTTTTTATTCGGCAGTCGAATACCAGAGCTCAAAAGCCATTAATTCTAACTAAACAAAGAAAACGTAAAAGCAAGACCGTTAAAAGTGGGCTTTTTATCGGTGCTGGGAGCCAGAACGAACCCGGCTGTACGGGTACAATTTGTCAATTGAATTACCTCAAGTGAGCACAAAAAGCTGACACATGGATAGTACTGGTGAATGATACACAAAAACCTCGTGCTATCTCACAGAAAAGATAATTCTATTATCATCTCCATTGTCTTCCCATCCAAAGGACTGGATCCCCTTGTACCGCATTCTAAGCTACTTGAATTTTGTCCACAAATTAGGTGCAGTGTATAGAGGTAAGGAGAACCAGGAAGATAAAATAGTCTTGGAAACAGCTAATTGTAATCATACACATCTAACCATCTAGGTCTAAGCTCATCAAATCAACGTTCTTCACATAAACTGCTTGAAAGTATACACACTCAATAACCATGTTTACTTTTTACCCCGTTTGAGTGAAGCGATCCGGCTTATTCCTATTTCACAGGTTTGTTAAGCACAACACAACAACCATAGGCAGACTGTGATTCTCGAATGTGTCAACACTTCACTGTGATATCCATTCGAATCCTCGCTGTCGAAAGGTTTTATTATCATCAATATTCAAAAGTCCGTCATCAGTTCAGTTGAGAAAATGATTGAGTAGCAAAACCGATATAGGACAACATGCTACGAGGAGCTATGAATTGAACTATGCCAAGAAAACATGTCAAAGTTTGATGCACGCAGAGTGAACGCATACTGGGAAGAGGACTAGTGAAAAAAGGATTTTAGGATTAAAATAAATGTTTGATAGACATAAGTTCAATGTGAGGACATTGATAAAAACTTTAGTATGTTGACGTTTGCATATTGTTTCACAGTGCTCCGTCAAATGAGGTTTAAATGAGGAAGAAAACGCCAGCTTGTCCTGAAAACGAGAGCGAGAGTTCAATGGTTTTTATTAACCATGAGGTTGACAATTTTAAGCTAAACAATAACTGGGGTTGCTTCCCTTCATGTTTCGCTTATTGAAAAAAATGACACAATGCAATGAAGTGACAGTTTAAAAATAGTCCCCAGAAAATCAAACTTTACGAGTCCAAACGAATTCTGCAATTTTATTCCACATTTCTGCCAAAACCGTTAGTATTTGTCTTCAACTAGAAAGCGTCATGCTTTCAAGCGCATCAAGGCCAACGCTGCCCATAAAATCGCTATGAACAGTTCACTTGTCTCATGCATAAAATATGCGTTTTTCGAGGACACGAAGAGAACCAGTAATCGCTACGTGAATGTTCTCGGATTCCTGATTGCACTTAACTGAGCACACTAAAAGACAAAGCGCATTCGGACAGCACGGACGGACAGCAATTATGTATGTTATCTCAGTGCTGTTTGGTCAAACAAAACTCCACATTGCGTTATCCCCAAGAAGCTAACTTGGAATAGTCAACCCAATTGCAAAAGCATTCTATTATCGGAAGGGAAATATGCCTGTGTTTGATCGCTAGTGACTTGAGAGAGTAAAGGATAAAGTGAAAGTTACTTCAGGTACTTTCCTTTAATACGGTTATTTGGAACAATTCGCAGTTAATTTATTCATGTGTCAAGGGTTACCAAAACAGTACTTCAGTGTTGAGAGGAAACTGGTACATGCTTTGTAAAACAATACCACGTTCGTGATACGAACAAAACAGCCATGGGAAGAATAGTTGCCCAACCAGGCCTACCATTTCGCCTATCCTCGTATTTTAAACTCAAACTCCGCTATTACCCATTGAAAATCACATACGCAGAGCTTATGTACCATTATTCCTGTGTGGGTAGCACTTCATGGGTGCTCAGTTAATCCATACGTTGGTAGCGTTTTGGACGAGTATCGGAAGCACCAAACAGTGGTTTCATCTTTGTTGAGACCCATAGATTTGTCATGCTCGAACAGCAAGCCATCCGGTTGAGAGACAGAACTCGTACCCCGGGGATTGATGGTCAACGACGGAAAATTAAGCACGAGGATGTGCAGTTGAATCATTTAATTTTTATCACAAGCAGAAAAGTGTCAAGTCTGTGTTTAACCACAAAACACTCTGTTTTAAAACGAGTTAGCTGCGTGGTACCCACAAATGTAAAATATTGGGCTCGCAAAAAGTTGTTTTTTACACTAAATTTTCGTTAAGTAAGAGCTAAACAGATTAAATTTCACCTTTTGTTGTTTTTAATCGGTTTGCCTCCTTAATCTCAAACCTATTTATGACCATGCTTACGGGAATGGAGGAAATCCACTGGTGTACAATATTTCAGTTGGAGGTGTGTGTAGAATGTCTACAAAAAAAGTAATTACCGTTGCTTGATCCACCAAAAACAAGCTTCTTCGGTCGATCTTTAAATCTCATAGTACTTTTTTTCGATTCTGAGGCCCAATTCAGGTAGTTGGTCAGTTTCTTTTCGGAATAGATAAGGCCTACGACAAATTCATGTGCAAATTTATAAATTATCTTTCACTGATTAGCTATTTTAATACGATTATAAGGGGTTTTCGGGCATTACTTCTAAATTAATAATTCCTTGTGCGAAATATGTTTAAAATAGAGAACTACTCAAGCCCGTTTTTAGGTTAACTTGCATGTTATTCAGTCGACTGATGGAACCATATGAATGGCCTGCCACTGCCCATTTAGCGTCCAGTCTAAAACCAACGTTTAGTCAGTCTCATTAGAAGCATTACAATCCGCTGTATGATAATTAAGCGACATTCGCATTGTGTGGGCAAACCACTTGCCTCTTACGTTTTACATTCCGCATTTTGTATCTGGTCTTGTTACCACATTTAATTTGTGCCTGTATCCTAGCTATGAAAAACGCAAGATTCACGGGGTGTTTTAGTCACCAAAAATGTCCAGCAGGTTTATAAATCTATTTCCACTTGTTCCTGATGACCAAGTATTATCCATCCAGGGGTTTCAGGTAACAATTTTCATAGCATAACATTCGTTGTTCAAACCAGTTATTGAGCAAAATAGTAAAATTCACAAACTTCAAAATCGGTGATCGATGAAGGGTGTTGTATATCAGCTCCAATGAATTCGTTTATTTTCATTTTATTCAATCCAACAGATTTGACCGTCTCATTTTGCTTGCATCAGCTGTGCACTAAATCTTGTCCTTTCAACGTAGTTAAGGGTTTATCTCGGAGGACGCAGCTCATTTGACGAAATTTGCTTGCACTATAATAGCGGCAGAAGTACAAAATGTTATCTACTGTTTTTGCCATATTAGTGGACAAAATTGTGCTGATACGTTGAAAATGGGTTTGTGCAAGTACTGAGGCTGAGCATTCGCTTTTGCCTGGATTCCAATTACCAAACGCTTGTAGGCTGTATATCTCAATGGTTCAGTACGGATCGACAGCTACAGAATGAAGCATCGATGCCTATTCATGGTACTGGTGTATGCACCGACCGACTGCATTACATCAGGAATCAAATATAAATTCTTCAATGATCCTTCTCAATTACTCCAATTTGTTCGATCAATGGAGGTCATAGTAGTTGCCAGCCACTTCAATGCTCAAGTGAGATAGTTGGACGAACCGGAAAGGCTTTTTAGTGGATCGCCTACAATTTCAGCCAACCGTTTAGGCAACGGAAATCGTCTACTTCAACTTTGCGCAGACCACGGATCGTTCCTGTCGAGCACCAACTTCTCTCAGAAGAAATGACACCGCTTTGTATGGAAACAGCCAGAATCCTCGCAACAATGGATCCAAATCGACCACCATCTGTTACACCTGGAGAGGGGTAGATCGATTCAAGACTACCGCTCTCACTTAGATACAACTTTGGGTACGAGCCCATTCTCCTAACTCCTGGCAAATAGACGCAATAAAGACACCGACAACTGATACCCGCGATACAAAGTCAGCGATTGTTGCAAATCGGTCTTCGAAGCGAAGGGTACCGATCGTCTATGAGTTCAACCACCAACCGAAGGATTCCATGGGCACTGAAAGCAAATCAATGAAGCTAAATAAAAAGGCGGACTCTGGAGCAGAGTTAAAGAATAAATTATGGATCTCATCCTCTGCTGCGTTGTTGGACGTCCATAGAACCCTCCCTCTTAATGCCACATTCGACACAGAGCGCCAATTCCTTAAACGCCAGCTCATCAAGAGTTTGAGTAAGGACCGCAAGAATTGGTGGTAGGTGTGTGTAGATAGATGGAGTAAGATGCGGCTATTGGTAATAGTCGCACTCTTTTCCNCTTATTATGAATACAGATAGCAAGATAATAAGCGTAAGCGAGATAATTAAGGATTGCGATGGCACACCGATTCGTCATTAGCAATCGCGACTTGATCGATGGGCTGAACATTTCGGAGGTCAGTTCAACTTGGTAGCATACTTAAGGTTCTTTTGACATTTTCCAACTTGGGACATCTGTGGCACCTCCCGGACATCCGGCTGTCTGTGAAGGATCGAGTGTATGATGCGGCAGTTGGTTAAGTTCTGCAACACGACATAGGAAAACAGAGTAATGATAGACTTTCGGTGTTTGAACACCGACTGTCTACGCACCAAAGCACAAATCCGTTGGGTTAGCTGGACACGCATTGCTGAGGTCAGATGCACAATTTTGAGTATTCGCGGTCGCCCACTGGGGCGGATGATCAAACTTCCATGGATTACATTGATTAGGGCATGTGTGACGCATGCCATCACGTCACGTCGAGCGATATTTTCTGATGCAGTTGGTAGGTGAAAAAAACCAAAGGTGGTCCAAATAAGACTAAACACGAGGGTATGAAAACTCTAAATAGAAGACTCGGTCACCTAGGATGTGTTAGACTCCCTGTATGGGGATCTCAGAGTATTCGTAACCGGTGGTTTGAGACACAGTGATATTGCTGAGTGTTGTAATCAAGTGCATCTTGTCAATCCTAGTCCATTGAAATTCTTCATTTTCTCTTCGATTCCTCTTTCAGCTTTCCTATCTCTTACTGTTCATCCACATGGGCGGTCAGAATGTTGTACCAAAAACCGGCAGTTAATGGTTGCAAAAAATGAAACCGAATACGGTTAAAGCATTCTATTTTGTTACATACCTAGTTAAATTATCAAATTTTGAAAAGACACCAAGCCATGGTATTGATCAATTCATTTGCATTTATCGCCAGGATAAACCGGTAGCAGTTGTTATGTCACGTGTTAAATTGTTTAATTTTACGTATTTTTGTAAATGATTTGAAACGATCGTAGTTTATGGTGTGGTGTCGTTGCCCACCCAGTTGATGGGGTGAACACTGTACATGCGTATACACGACATCATCAGTGCTTGTGAAGTGACAGTGTTCTGCGTGTGCTCTTTCGTTTATATATTTTTTCGCTTCTCCACCGATTATGTTTGTCCCTGTGTTCCACTCCGTTTGCCGTCGAACTAATGCGAGGGGATGAAACGTATCTTCAACACAAAAAGATAAGCAATTTCAGTGAGTGGAATCAGTTTTCTCAATAACTCGACGGTCTTATTAAAATTGATTGAATATTTCAAAATTCCAAATATGCTCAATCACTTTTAGCACACAATCTCTGGTGAACAAGTGTTTTCCATAACTCATAATCATGTCGTTACAGTTCATATAAGAGGATACAATCGAGGGAGTGGGGTAATAACTATACAATTTAAGGACGTGATCACCGTTGATGCCTCCAGAATTTTGATTGTCATGTTGGTCATATAACTTAATTCTGAGGGGTCGATTTTACTTATTGAATATGTTTATCTGTGTGACGAAGGGAGGGGTGAATGGGTTACATAGAGGCAGAATAAATGGAAATTGTGGATATGATCCGTATGGGCGCATATTTTCCCCGGGTTAAAAGTTTAATAGAAATCGCTTCGGCTGTGGTCAATGTACGCATTCTAACGTATTAACACCGGCTCGGGGGAACCTGATAAATAATGCGGCATCCTTCACTGGGGCCAACATGATTACCAGCGTCTACCAATGGGTAGAGCATCTCACTTGTGATAGAGCCAGAACTACCTTGACTCAGCCAGTGCGGATAGTGTTCTTTCAGGGAGAAAGATAACTGCCGTGTGACCGAGATAGTGCGTACCACAGGCGTAATTCAGTAAAATTCAATATTCCAACGTAAACCTTTTTTTGTCAAATTCCTTTTCGTTTAATTGGTTTATATTTCTGTGTTTCTAACCTATCCCTAAGGCAGTTCACCCAACGCGTTTTAATCAGTAATTCAAACAGCATGATTCCGAAACTTTCTATGTATTTTCTGATCAATTTGCTTACAACATTCCTTCTCAATTTGTGGCTGGATAGATTTTCTTTGTTCTACTGATATTTTCACTTACAAATCTTAGGATTTCTCGCTGAAAACTCGCAAAGAATGTTTTCATTTCATAACTACTATAAATATTACACACCTTAGTATCACAAACTATTTCTCTCACTCTGTCTCTCGTGACGAACATGATGAATTTTGTGATGATATCCTGTCGCACAACCGAGCTCATTGCATACGTACGAACTGAACAATGCGTCGTGTTCTGCTCTACTGCCAGGTGTATGTACAAGCTTGTTCACCCTTCGTCCCTTATCGCATTGTTTGTCTGGATTCCTGTTTCCTGCTCCACACTCATTACAAAAGGTATTTGTCTTGAACAAGCTGAACTTGCTGCCTCTTCACCATCCGACCGTTTTCCCTGTTGTGAATAAAAACCAACGATAACATTCATTTGGTCAACCCTGGCAGTTGATCAGACTGTCATTCGGTCTGCTCACGATATTGTACATCTATTCTTTGCACGGGTTTTGTGCGAAAATTTAAGCTGTCTCCAGGGTAATAACTATTTCGGAAAGATGCCAAACAAGATTACTTATTGTGAGATTGTAGTGAGGTCGTCAGTAGTGGCAGGAAGCTAATCATGTTGGGCTATCATGTATGCAAAAGTTGAAACAGTCTTACCCGTTTTTTTGTGGTCAAATGAGTTGCAGGCTTATTTTGTACCTGTGTGATCATGGTTGTAATCCCCAGCTGAGTAGATGATTTCGTAATCTCTCACTCGCTCGATGAGATTCGACAAAATCGAAACAGCATTGCAGCACATCTCTGCTTTTCTTCTATTCACATTTTCTGTGACTTATATACAAAAAAAATTCCTTCCCCAATCCAGTTCAGGCCGAAACTACACTCTTGCAAAAAAATAATGGACTTTTTGGATGCTGAGTATATGTCAATCTTGGATCCGTTATCCGATGAATGCACCTCATACAGATTAGGATTTGGCATCTATTGTTATTGATCACATCTCATGTACGTTCCTAGCATATGTAAAAAAAGTAAATTTGGAATTCTTGTCGAAGATAGAGTTCTTTATTTGCCAAATCCAATGGTCATAAAATAACCCGGTACGGTTTACAAGTCAACCTTGTTTCACATACTACCAATCAGTTCGTATTTTACACTACTGTCCTCCATCCAGATTGGAGTTTGTTTGTCTAATCATGTGAAAGGGGTTGCGTTTGTGTACGTCTCTGTGTCTGTATCTGTGCGTTCAGGCTGTTGCACCTCAACAGGGTGCAGATAGAATTGAAGCGAAGTGAGAACTGTAAAGCACAAATTTTTTTTCAAATTCTCACCAATCCTCTCACCTTCAACCCACTCACCCCCTCCCGCATCCAACCACCAACTACCAACCCACCCACACCCAGGGAATGTTTGTCTCCATCTTCCGGAAATGCGTTTTTCTCAGCCCTGAACGTGACACGTTTGGCAAATAGACAGTTGTTGCACCTGTTAAATGTCAACCCGTATTTGGGTAGGTAAATTGCCCTCCGGGGATAGTCGTGCGATATCTTGCCTTCTATCGTCAACCCGCGATGAGCCCCCGTTGGTGAACAACACGTGTCAGCTTGGTTATATATTATATTTTGAAGAAACAAACAATTCTGAATTAGCAAAGGTGATGATGATCAGTCAAACCTTTGTGTTTGTGAAAGAAAGGATACCGTGTGTGGAGGAATAACAAATAAAAGTTGTACTAACCTAAATTTAAGCTATATTTGTTCCACATATACACAAACAGGAACAGAGCGGTGATAGCATCTTCATCGTTACGCGGTTTAGTCTTTATAAGCTTTCATAATCCTGCTTTTATAAGCAAAGGTGAGTTTATTTATCCAACACAACTTCGGAATACAATTGAGGGTTTTGGAAACCTCGGTTTACTTTGATAATGTGAATTTAGTCGGAAATTGTTTAAAAACAAAAAGAACGAGGGAGAGACTGGTATCCAAATGATACTCAATTGAACTCTTTCTACCACGCCAGATATTATCACTTCAAGGGGTACCGGGTGAGTGAGTGAGTGAGTGGTTGAGTGAGTGAGTGGCTAATCTTGTATAGCGGTAACATTGCCGCCTATTATGTGTAAATAGTGGTCTGTTTTGATTTTCCCTAGGCCGAATTTCTATTTACCCCTCAGATGTCTGGGGCAATCCACCTACCTCACTTTCACTTTCTGTGCCTCGCTCACGCACGCTCACGTTGCGCGGATTCACAATGCCATTTCACCTTTTCATTTGCACCGATTGTGTACAAGCACGGTGCGTAAAATTTCCGCGGCAATAATGCCCGACGAAAACTATGTTACCCTTCCCCATCCAGTAAAAAAACATATGTTAAACGTTTGAAAAAAATAACAGTCCTCTAAAATCAAAACACTTAATCCACGGTTTGTTTGGAAAGCGCACTCGGTCAATTGGCTATCAACCTCTGGCCGGATAAAAGTGCACCGGTTTCCGTTATACTGCGAGCTCTCATATCAGACGGGAATGGACAAGCAATTTGATCAACGTTTTGGGCAACCACGAAGGTGAATTCACAAAACTGGAAGAAAGAAAAAATTAACATACTTCAAACTGATGATATTTAAATATATTCAAACGTATCGGAAAAGTGTGCTATAATAATAATATATGTAGATTTTGAAAGCAAGCTTTCGATGATACATCAAATTTCATTTAAACGATAGTCACTTTTCCAAAATTGGATATTCAGAAGACAAATGGTCGGGCGGTGATAATCATGTCGATACCTAATTTGAACTGTTGTTTAAAACCTAACCAATGCGGTTTTGCGCTGTAATCCAGATAGGTAGTTTGCAATCCTTTGGTCAGAATACATTTCAGAATTTTGAGAATCCGGCTCAGGGTACCATGATTTTTTACAGTGATTCAAAAAGACCTTGTGGTCAAATTGTAAAATGTATCCGGGTTTAACCGATAGAGAATTTACCCAGATTGACGGAGGTGCTGAGAAGTACCTGTTTGATGAAGGTTAGTCAACGATACACATAAAGGTTAGGCAAATAAATCCTGAAATAGATTATTTCAAACCCAGTGCAAAGCAAATGAAAGAACGTGAAATGAAGAGATCATTTCGCAGTAACGCAATAACGGAATAATGTCAGTTAACTGATCAGTCAAAGTGGAACAAATGACTTTCTGACATTTGCGTGGGGTAACCATTATATAGGTTTTAGAGAACGAAAATTCAGTTCCAGTTCAAATCACAATGAATCGGCAGTAAGATAAAGCTTTTCCAGAAGCCGCTACACTCACAAAGGGAACAGTTTTCTACACGTTACTGGAATGCTTATGGTCCCCATTACACAAATCGGATGATAAATACGTAGGAATAGAATGTTGGAGCAAGCGCCCTATTTTCAATCGCGGTTGATCAATGTAAGATTGTGATAGATCAGGATAAGATGTATTGAAATATCTAATTACTGACATAATCCAGATTTACCGGTCGTTTAAATCAACGTGATTAGTCTCACCTATGGTGAGAACACTTTGTATTGTCGTGGGTATACCAGGAAAGATTTGTATAGCGTAGGTTAAAATATGAACAAAACATGTTCAAATTGTTGTTTCGCAGATTCGAATAATTTATATTGGGATTGTGAAGAGTTCAGTAACTTCGATGGGATTCGAACCCACGTATGGACGCCGCTTATACTTTTGTACGCGCACGCTCCACCAGCTGAGCTACGAGGCCACACAGGTAGTATGGATCTTTTCACATTCAAATCACCTACCTAACTTACACGGACATATGGCATCCACCAGTTAGCATGTAAGCTGACAGGTTTTCCTTGGGATGGATGAGCAATTCGGATGTGATAAGATCAGTGCTATCAGTGTAACCTGGTAGCGCAGCTGGTGGAGCGTGCGCGTACAAAACCAAAAGCGGCGTCCGTGCGTGGGTTCGAATCCTACCGAGGTAATTGAACTTTTACCATTGACATAAAAACAAAACAAATATCTAGCGTGCAGAGTGGTTCACGACTTTCGGGCAAATTGGAACCTTTTGGGATCAAAGACTTAGAAGCAATACATGGGTTGTTTATAAAACTCCACAAAGTAAGTTCAACTTTACACTATAACCGCTTGGACCTCCTATTTACAATTTCTATCACTCCTTATTTATTCACATCCTCCAGGCAGTAGAAAGGAATTCAGAAGAATTAGAGTGTGACAAACTAGTTAGATTAAATATGTGGAAATCAAAAGCTAACTACAATCGTTCTGTCGACAACTGTGAGCATGCGAAGCTGTGACGAACACGTGACCTGTAAATATACATCCGTTCGAAATCAAATGATTTGGGGACCTTGGAACACCGTACGGCAGCAGAAACCTTTTCATGACGAATGTCCTGATGAGGATAATGTTTTCTCATTATGTTTTACAACAGTGAGTATCTATAACAATCGATCAAAAAGCTTATTCAACATTGACTTCAATAATCAATTAACTTTTTTCCAGCTTGCCCCCTATCGTCGGTCGGTCAATTGGGAAACAAAGTGTTTGTTTCTATTCAGTTGGATTTATTTTTCAAATGTATTGATAAAATGAGTTCATATTAGACTATCAAGTGATATGTTATATGCATCAAAGTACTCGATTAACCCAATCAGACATTTCTTCTGCTGAATCGAGTGAGAGAACAGTGAAAATGATCTTCCTGATGCATGTTTCTTCAACGACACACCGGTAATTGGTTCCGTTTGTCACATTGCATAGTTGGCAAGAAAGAAATATCAATTCTTTGTTCTTGGAGATGTTTACCTGATAAAAGCAGACGATATAGTCTTTACATAGACAATTGTTTTGCGCACAAATGTCCTGAACTGGAGAAGACCAAAGGAATGAAAACGAAAGGAAGCTTAGGCAAACTTGATATGAAACAATCAAGATTCTCATTTGGTTGGTCGCACACACATTGGGCAATGTTGATGATCTTCGGCGTAGGTTTCACTCAATGCGGGGGAACGTTTACCCAACAATTAGATAGATTGATCTGCCACATTAATCTCCGTGATGACCTATAAATTTTACTTCAGGTCTCGTCGGTGGCGCCCTCTTTCTGATCACTGCCAGAACAGGGAACTCGAGCATTCAGGTTGAGTGTTTATACGCTTACTATTATGCTACATGGACGAAAGGTGAAATCAAATTAGGGCTGAATTAGCTCAAGTGATTTTCCACAGACACCAGGCACCTTTCATGGTTGGCGGGTAGAGATTCTGCTGGGATACAAAGAGAGCACTCTGCTGACTGTTTGTCAAAATACAAAACACCTCTACCTGTGCTCTTTGTTGATCATCACGGAGATTTTTGTTGCAATTGAATGATAGTATAGAACATGAGCTATGTGTGTGTGGAATGTAAACGCGATGAAGTAAACCCACTTCAATGAATAGGTGATTATGAGATCAAGTAGCTGTCACCAAGATAGGAGAGAAGAGCTAGTACATAGTGACACGTCACCCCTATGTTTACCTGCGGCAGTATTTGTCCCAGTTGTATATGCTGACATAAGAAGCAATATCTAATCTGTTCGCACCAAGTACATCGCAATTTGATTTCAGCGATAGTAGTAATTAAAGCTGCCCATTCATACACATCACATCAAGGGCGATAGGAATCCATTTCTAACGTAATACTCACCCGACACCTAGGTGCATGTGTTTATTTAGACCGCAGTCAAACGACTCGGACTTGATTTTGCTGTGGTCTTGTTCACGTATGATCCACGATCGTGTATTTTCTGTTTAAAATGTGATGTCCTTTGACCAAAATGATATCGCGAATTTCTTCCACGCCTCAAGGACAGAGTTCTAACCACCATTTTCGGCTATTGGAGGTATTCCATAAAGTCTGTTGCATCACGCTTTACGAGCCACGCTATATTTTCATGGAGACTTGTTGGAAAGTCAGAAGATAATAAAATTCGACGTAGGGTTTAAAGTTGAACAAGATTAATGGGTAAAGTCTATTCGAGTCTAATTGAAGCTTCATACACCCATGTCCAATAAATCTTTATCTTCCTACATGGTTATTGCTGAAGCTATTCCAGACAGAATTGAGGTATAAGAGTAATAACTTAAACAATAGTAATACAATGATAATAATAATAATACAATTATATGGTCGAACTCAATAGACCCAATCCAAATACTGGCTTCCCAACGAAACCTGAAGTCAACTGCCTACTGAATTTGTAGGACACTAGCATTAATCGAAGAGAAAACGGAACACATATCTATCCGTTTATCTAAAGGAAGCCTGGACAGGTAAGATTTTACAGTTTGAGAGATCGATGATCCTGGCGTATAAAAGTAGTCCTGGTGGACGTTGTCGGACCAAACAAGGAGAATCTAAACAAAGGACAGCATTAAACAAAATTGCAAAAGCCACGAGAGATGTTAGCGAAACCACTGACCTCAGTTCGTTCCGCAGAACGCACAGCAAACCGAGAATTAATAAATTAACGGTTACGTCAGATCCGAAATTATTAGTCAGGTTGTCCTCAATTGATAAGCTTAAGACTTGGGCCAATTGTTGAAAACAAGACTGACCTCAGAAATCGCCTGAACTTAAAACACAGCTGGCCCTTGAATCCCCGACCGAACAACCGGGATCCCCACACACCCTGGCAAAAGAACGGCTATTTCTGTATGTTGACTCCCATTTAACCGACCAATTCCAAAGTGAAAGTGAAGCGATCCGCGTCGGCAGAACAGAGAAACAATTACATAATCGGGTGTTGGAATATATATTTTCAACTGGATCCAGTGTTACGACACAGCTGGTGTCAATGTTCTAGCATAGGAACCACGGTTGAAACTAGAAGACTTTATCAACAGCCATAACTGAACGTGTTCTAACGAAACACGTTTTTTTGGATTATCTGCAAGTCACAAATGATAAAATTTGTACAGCTTTCTGAAGCGATTGCAACTAACTGATGGAAGACCACCTTGTTTTTACCTCGCCCCGTTTAATTTTTATCTACTTTCTTGTTTTTGAGTTTACTTGTGAGCCATGCCAAAGCCATATTAGTAAAACAATTAAACGTGTATGCTTAGTTCGTCGGTTACTTTGCCGGAGTCGACAAGGAAACATAATCAGTGATGAACGATGGATTAGCAGTGGCACGAAGTACGGAAATATAAAGCGTTAAAACTAACTGAGTTGATGTATGTGCACATAGATTTTTGCAGTTCACGGTAAAAAGGAAAGTTCCTTATATCACCCCAGAGTAGACAGGGAGAGAAGCAAGTAATTCACCATTCGACCATGTGAAATGAATATAAGCAGTCAAGTAATTATGAATGGTTTGGCACATGCCACCTTCTTCTGAGCGCATATACGGGAAGGTAAATCTATCCCGCAGGCCAAAAGTATTTTATAGTTAAGATATATCAGACGCACGGCATTATAATTTTCATCTAATAACGAGTTTGTGGAATCTACCAAGTAAGCGATGGCATTCAAGATAAATCGAAACTACCTGTAGGTGAAGTGGTATCCGTCATTAATTGGTGTCCATCAGAACCAGTCACCGAACTACACGCTTTCTGGTGGTATTTTCCACGATCGTGCTTTCTAATACGTGTTTAACGAAAGGAGTCGCCAAATTTCAGGAATTTGATTACTGTACAAACAGGAACTAACGATATCCGTTAGAAACCATTTGGGACTAAGCACACTGTTTGGGTAAAAAAGGAAATCGATGGAAGGGACAAGCAACCTTTCTCCCCTTTGCTGCTCATTGTGTGTGGACTTTGAAATATTAGATTGGTCACGAACAGTTAGTGACGGTAAAATACAGTAGAAACCTACGTTGGGTTAGGGAACTGAATTCAGTAGTAAGTTTTCAACACCGAATTTCTGTGCATTACTGTTTGAGGTGATCCCGTACGGGGTTTCAAAGATCGCATCACATTGCACGGCAGCATCGAGCTCCCAAAGACAGTTATAGTGTACGTTCTGTTCAGACGCTGCGTTTCCGCTGTAACTACCCTGGGATAGACACCCTAAATCAGGTTTGCATCCCAATCCGTGAGATGGTCACAAAATACTGAGGAATCCTGTTTTGAGAACGCAAAACAGTCAGTTGAGGTTGTCAGTTTCACTAATGAGTAGTCCGCTTCTTAACAGTTCGACGTGATCGCATCAGCATCGTGTTCCAAGTCAAGTCAAATCAAAAAGCGGCTTTAATTCACCCCATAGAAGATGAACATTCAGCTACTACACAATCACTCTTCTGTAGAAATCACACAGTAAAATCGGATGATGATACGTTACATATACAAACAAATAAGAGAAATTTAGCGAAGATTTTATTTAAGAGGCCAAATGACTAGATCAGCGTTGGTGAGAAACACTGCCAAGTACGGTCTCACGGAAGACTTGTATGTTGTGGTGCGTACTGTTATATGCTCATACATAGAGTGATTGCTAAATATGGAGATACATTGACCACGGTGCGGATACAGTGGGTGAGATGGGTCAAGTAGTATCCTGGTGGAAAGTTTCTGGCAAGCCATAAGGCGCTGTGAAATAATAAACTGCACAACATACTCACGAGATATGCCGCTGCATCAACAAAAGTGCTTGATGGATGTGCGTATGAGTTTGAAGTCTTTGATAAAAAGACCCGGGAATATAACAGGAGAAACCAGTGGGGAAGGACACAAGAGAAAAATGCGTTATTTGGTTCTGAAGAACATTATTCAGCAAACTTGAGTATCCAGTGGTTGACATTATCATGTTATGGTTCAATGTTTGAGCTAGTTTGAATGAATATCTAAATGAACATCTATTCAAACGTAACTTTGAGTTGCAAGCCAATATCAGTAATTATTATTAAATTTAAAAAATAGATGGATTAGTGTTTATTAAAGTAACCTGAGAATACACGCAATGAAGAGTTCATATGGGAGGGTTGATAAGTGTTTGAAGGAGAATTTCGACTTCCCCAGTGGATATCATTAGGGCTACAAACGCATCGCCCACTACAAGCAAATGGAAAAAGATAGGGTTGGAAGCCTCGAAGATTAAAGTTGTTTTTACGTGAGAATGCATAAATTGCAGAATTAAACTTTGTTCTTTTGTGTTTAGGATATATAATGAATGAGTTCTATCTCCATCTATGAGGTTTCGTGGAGCGATCTATTCTGAAAGACTTGATTTCATTGATACACACGGTACCGTTGTCACCAAGATTACTGATCAATGAGCAACTTTGTACTGGTTGTCATGCGCAATGAAACTCAGTTCGTCGATTTTTCCGAGCAATGTTCTCGCATTGCAGGTTAGGATCATAGGAATTTCGATATATCCCACAGAACATCATCGGATATGAACTTTTCAATCTACATGATGTTTGCGTACTCGTCGTTTTCACTAGTTGAGGATTCATCTACATTCACGTTAGATAAAAAGTAAGAAAAGGAAACATGTACGTAGCTTGCGCAGTAACACGAAACGATTCCATTATTCTGGGAGTCCATAAGACCGTGAATATCTTAAAAGTGGGCTAATAACACGCTTTTATTGTAAAACTTCGTTAGGAACATGGTGCACACTTGTTGAACAAAAATGGCTCTGTTTATCTAGAGGACCCGCCAATGAAGCCGCTTATGAACGCTGGCGAAGGGTCTGTGGCCCTATCATCATCATACAGGACTTGTTCTTCATATACTACACTTTGTGGCTAACATAACGAAAGCAATTTACCCATGAAGTAGTTAATTATTAGGTTTAACTATAAATAAAAGCAATTATTAGTAAAGAAAGAACCAAAATGACAAAATACCTCAGTTGTTGGGCTATCAGATCAAACCCACAAACAGAACCAGGAACAAGGGAAATCTGTTACACTACAGATACTGGTTGCTATTGATTTTGCAAGACTTCTTACTCGGAATAAAATGACATTTTCGATAATATTTTGAGTAACAACACCCTCTCATAAGGTTAATAAATGACTTCAATGTTTTTTATTCGACGTATGAATCAAGTGAAAAGTACAATTTGTGAAACTTCCGGTCAATGTACCGATTTTCCTAGCCATGTTTTTGTGGGACAAGTGTTAAGCTACCGTCTTTCTGTCACGTTTGAGTTTTTCTCTAGGAATGTTTTAGCCCCTCATTTTATCCTGACATAGTTCCTTCGTGTCCTAATTCTCTCGCGCTAACTTTC
The DNA here is from genome assembly GCA_900618425.1 of Echinostoma caproni. Taxonomy (NCBI): domain Eukaryota; kingdom Metazoa; phylum Platyhelminthes; class Trematoda; order Plagiorchiida; family Echinostomatidae; genus Echinostoma; species Echinostoma caproni. The sequence continues at coordinate 4,270 of UZAN01039379.1, read as the reverse complement.
CGTATCTATGTTTGTCAGGTGTGATGTGCCCAACATCCACTGATGAATGACTGAGCGCCGTGACGTTCATAAATCAACGCTGCAACCGTCAGTATGATTTGCGTGCACTGTTGCCCGCATCTAGCAACTATGGCATCGGCCAGCGTGGTCCCTTCACAGAGCTTCCATTGCAGCTAATTAACCAAATAAAACCAGAAGAATTAGAATTCGTTTTCACATAAATACATGAATATATGTTGATAATGTTCTTTTGTCATTTCAGGCAATCTGTGCACTATCGGGACTATTATTTAAGACATTGGTCTGAGATTAACTCCTTAAGAGTTCTTTAAGTTGTCACGTCCAGTACAATCGGTTGGCAGTGAAATTTATTGTTGTCACTCTAATGTGACGTTCTTCAATGACATCTCCACTCACTTCGGTTGTTGACCAGGGAATATGTTGCAGCTGGGAGATTATTGTTTATGTCCACGAAACCAGCGTTCCCGGAATACCTTGTTGATAAACTAATTATAGATGTAAAAACACAACCAGATTGACCATTGAGTTTTTACATCATCCTACTCAACGTTGTGTCATCCATGAGTTCTATGAAGAACCACAAACCCAACCGACTTGATTTACGAAGTAGGAAGAATGAAATTTAAAACAAAAGAAACTAATACAATTTATTTGTTGAATTCAAAGGACAAATCTGGTTCTGGCGTTCGTTCATTATTGTTTGGAAATACATAGGCAAATAGGTATCAATCACTGATCTCATACTTTATGCAGCCATTATTAGTAAAAGCCAAAGCACTCACATTGTTGACTTGTGAAAGTCGAGTAATGGTTCCTTACTGGCCGTCGACGGAACCCCCCACCGGCGCCCCCAAATGGAATAAACTGTTAAATGGTATTACTAATCATAGAGTAACACGGAATCCGTTTGGTATACAACATTAATTATAACGTCTGAAGATGTAGGGTTGCAGAAAACGAACTGTTCGGCAGATCACGGCAAAACCCTTTTTCGGCATTCTCAATCAGAGATGCCCTAACTGGTGACGTATTTCTTATACGACGTTCCACACACGCTATAAAGGAAAATAAAAGCGTGGAGTGCCGCGTACTTTTCCTTCTACGTTGGACTAATCTCACCAAAATGATCCTACTCTGGGCCAAATTGTTCATATGCCTCATTAAAACTGCAATGACCGTTTTCCATTGGTTGACACGGAAAATTTGCACAACGGAAAAACGACTGATTCAGCTTGGTTTGGAATAGAATATCCATGGGATTAAGTCAACCTGCGAAACCCCTTTGTTATGCAAGTTGACAAATTGCAGCCAATTGAATGTACTGTCCTCAACTGGTGTTTGTATCTGCCTCGCGACCCGAAATCGGATAAGTGAGCGCCTATACCAGAATGAACATAAACCAATCACTTTATTGGACCTACCATTTCACCATTCCTTTTAATAGCAGGTGGTATCTCCAGCCTGCACGTAGATGCAATTAACCTGGTCATGAACGGCCTCCAACGAGTGAGTGTTGTCACCGGTGAGTTTCGTCATGATATCCTAATTTGTACACATAATACAATTTTCAAACACGTATTTTGTAAGAATAAACCGTACCAGGTGCTATCGGTAAGTTTTCTCTTTGCTTGTTGGATTTGTAAAATTCGGACAGCGATAGTCAAGTAGTTGTGGTTATCGTAATAGTTGATCAAATTACCTGCGTTCAAATTCCGTCAGTAACGAATAAAAGTTTCATTCTTTTGTGTTCCCGATCGCTTGCTCATTTAAAAAGGGATGTTAAGTTGAATACCCATCCATGAGAACGTAAGGCATTGCTATTTTAGTCAAAATTGTGGTGTTTCGATTACCCGCACGAATGATACGAGCGACGCTTGTTTTACCCACACAATAACACGAAGAGAGAACACAGGTTGAGACCACAGTCAGTGTGTATTCGTTCAGCTAGATTTAGATACACAATAATATAACACAGTCACATATACGAGAAGACTGCCCTGGACGTTTCAGTCAAATTGTGAAGTTGGCATATCGATTGATCGATTCAATCGATCCAATTGTGTTCAGCTTGTCTGGAGCGTTGCGAGCGTGCGTGTGGCCTGACTTGGATGCGTGCGTGATCTGACGGGTGTTTGAGCTCCGTGCTAACACCTTCCCCTTTTGAGCTCGACGAGTTGATGTACGACCGTAATCTAGGGTTGATTCGGAACGGCTTCGTTGCTCGGCGCGTGCAACCCGTTCGCCGTCGAGGTTGCAGGGTTTCTTCGGCTTTTACTGAGGGTGCTGGTTCTTGTGGCTGGCGGCTGGGAACTGGCATGGCGAATGTGCCCGTTATTATGTTTGGCGACAAATTTGGTTTGGGGTTAAGATTCATCATTGCAAGCTGTTGGCTTTAGTTGGTTGGCGTGCAGCAACCACACTTCAGAGCCCACTAAGATTTTGTAGATGACCTTTCCCCGGCGTCGATATACTCGACGGAGTGTCCAACTTTATTCGTTATCCAGGTAGTCCCTCGCGAAAACATTTTGACCCCTCACAAACGATTGGTCTGGCGTACTATGGCGGCGGTTGAACTGCAGCTGTATTGCTGTAGGGAGAGCGTTTTCCAAGAGTGTTTTACTCTGTCGCTCCGGGAGGATTATATCGAATGGTGTACGAATTTTTCTTCCAAACATTGCCTTGATCAGAAACGCACCGTTCGGGACATTGAGATTTTCTGTTGCCCTGTAGTTTAGTAGAAACATTTCCAGGACTTGTCTCGTGGACCCCTCCCCTTTGAATTTCTGAAGTGTTCGATTGAAGGTGTCCACGAAGTGAAGTGGTTGCACATTCCATTGGGAATATTTCTGGCCATTTTGTGTAGGCGTCGACCACGACGGGGAAATGGTGCCCGCTGAGCGATCGGCAAAATCATTGTGAACCCGTGACCATGGGGCTACCGGTTTTGGCCACTGCTGGAGGTTGGTCTTGACAGGTGCCTTGGATGCTTGGGCACATTTGATACAGGGGCGTCCGAGCTCCTCGATGTGCTGGTTCATGTTAGGCCACTAGACGCAACTTCGGGCGAGGGCCCTCATGCGGTTGATCTCTGGGTGTCCAGCGTGGAACTGTCTACGTTGCAGTGCCTGTGGGATGACGACGCTTTCGGAGAACAGGATGCAATCATCCAACATTGATATAGATTCTCGACGGCGGTAAAACTGTTGTAGGGTTTTGAACATGTGCGTTGGCCAATGTGTGCGATGATAGTGAGTGACTTGTTGCAAAATAGGATCCTGTCTAGTTGCTCGTTGTACTTTAGTAAAAGTGACAGGTAGTGCTCGTATTGTGTCCGTCATTTTGGTTTGCATATCTTATTCCACCGACACAAACATGATGACCGTGTCTTCAATTTGCTGACTCCGAGGGCCAATGAGGGGCGAAAGAGCATCCGCCTGACCGATTTTCGTCGCGGATCGGAACCGTATTTCGAAATCGTATCCCAGTAACATAGTAGCCCAGCGCTGCAGTCGGTTAGCTGAGTAAACCGGAACACCTTTCTTTGAACCAAAGATCTCGACTAACGGCTTGTGATTGGTCAAGAGTGTGAAGTGGCGACCATATAGCACCCTGTGGAACATTTTACGGCAAAAATAATAGTAAGGGACTCTTTCCAATTTGGTCGTAGTTACTTTCGGCTGGCATCAGGGATTGTGCATCGTGTGCAATGGCTTTTTCTCTTCCATCTGGGAACACATACGAGATGACAGAACCAATACCATGGTTTGATGCATCGGCAGCCACCATAAGTTTGAGTTCCGGATTGAAGTGAGTCAGCAGCAAGTCGGAGCGCAACATTGTTACGACACCTGCAAAAGATCGCTGGCATTCTGATGCCCAGTTCCACTTGGCATCCTTTTTCAGAAGTTCGTTCAGAGAAGCGCGTAGGTGGCGCATGTCTGGCAGAAAGGCTGCGTAACGGCTCATGAGTCCTAAAAAGGACCTTAACGAACTGACATCGTGTGGTGGAGGCATTTTGTCGATGACCGCAAAGTTGGAGGGATCTGGGCGACAACCACGTCTGTCGATGATAAATCCAAGGTATTTCACAGAAGGCATGAAGAATTTAAACATCTCCAAACGTAAGTGAAACCCGAATTCCTGGATCCGTGTCAGAACACTGTGCAATCGTTGTGAGAGTTCGGTGGGTGTCTTGCCAGTCACGATTATATCGTCCAGATAGGCAGCAGTACCGTCAATACCCGTGAGC
>UZAN01039378.1:251658-261852 GCA_900618425.1 Echinostoma caproni | reverse complement strand
GTACAAAGCGTAGGCGGTGTCCATGCGTGGGTTCGAATCCCACCGAGGCTACTGAACTTTCACAATCGACATACAAACTTCAAATCTGCCAAACAACTAGTTGAACAATGTTCAATTTGTCTGAAACACCTCACAAGTTCCAGGAAAAAGAATTATTTTCAATATGCCTAATGTCCTGGTGGATAAGCCTTTCTGAGAACACACAAATTAACTAGGTAAATCAGTAGAACATTTTATGTACACTGCATTTAAAAAGTTAAATTTGGAACGATTATACCACAGCTGGAACATTATTCACATTATAATCACTGTTTACTGCCTAAATTTGGTCAGTTTCCCTTTATTTTCCAAGTTATAATTTGCAACATCTGGCGAAAATATAACTTCTTTGCATTTATTGATAAAACAACTTGGATTATATTTACTTTATGTTTTCCGATTATCCTAATTCATCAGACGGTTTTAATTTGTAGAATATTTTACAATTTGCTTTTTTCAAACGTAAAATTCAGTATGTTTTAGATTGAAAGGTTTCCTGTGGGTTAACGTTGATTCTACCAAATTATTAAGTCCCCTAGGTGAAGATCAGTGAAACACTACATTTAGTCTTGTTTGCTCATACCTCTTATATATGAGCCCTTAAACGTTCCACTACTCCAAACAACACTTCGTCCTCTGCAGCGCAGGGATAAGAAGGCAATGGTCGGGATATTCATAGTTATGGACACAGTAAATTCGCAAAGTGAGAGCAACATTGAGTACTTCAATGGAAGTAATAAAACAATGAACAGATCAAGTAATTTCCACTTATCTTGTCTCATACACTGGAAAATCAACTACTCAGTTTGAGTTTGTTGACGCATAAAGACAATAAAACGTCGGAATAAACCTTTGCGCAGAGAAATGTTAAACATGTTACTGAATCCAGTGAACCGTCTATATGGTACTCGAAAGTGCTTTTCTTGAAATTTTTGGTAAATGAACTGATCAATTGAGAAATGTCAGATCCGCAATTTTATTGGTGGATTTTGCGAGCGAATACGATTTAGCTAAACATGATTTCAGTTATTGGAACACCCTTCCTAATATCAATTAAGATGCGACTTCCGAGTTTGCAAACATATCGTATGAATGTATCTATTTATTCGCGGTTACACGTCAGGTGATGTCTGACAAAGAGTACTTGACAGCTGTTTTGTTTTGTCAATCAATACGCAAGATTCTGTAAGAATAAATTGTCATTGAACATATGTGGAACTGGCATGAATTAGCACCCATATGAGAACAACACTTTGCCGACCAAGGTGCTCATGAACTTGGACTAACTACCCCAAAAACGTAAATCCTGTCACCAAAAGCATAAATCCTTACTTTCTATGGTCTGCTATTTCCAAGGTGCAAAATGTTTGACCTTATTTATTTTCTCTATCATAATATTTTATCGCAAGTATGACACGTTTGCGTTTACCAACCATTTTTAACGAGACACTTCTACTTTGATTAAATAAACCTTACAAACTATTAGTCATTTTTTGTCGTCTAGAAAATCCTTCCTTTTTGTTTCAAACAGGCGGTGTAAATCACCCCAAAGTCAACAGTCGGTAGGTAATCACAGAAATAATGGTTACCATGTTTGCACTTAATAACGATATAGGACGTCAAAAAAAGAAATATTTATTCCCGCAAACAAGCATATTTAGTTTCATATGCATCTAGCGCCAAATAAGTTATCATACATGTTTTGAACCAGTGCTGCAAAATAGTTGATAGACTCGGAGATCCGTTCAGTAATGCACAACAACTTTGTGGGAGATATCACAACAGCAATTCCCTTGGTGGTTTGTGTCACACAAGATACAATTCAAGGGATGTTCGAAGTTTCGACTGACTCGTTTTACTTGGCAGGTTGTTCTCATTCTCTGGATGAATGATTTGCCACTCAGAACTGTGTGCTCAGTTCCGAGCAATAAATTGACACTAAGATCCAAACACGTCCACGTCACGCAGCTCGTCTCACTTGACCCGAAAATTCGTACGCTTGACCTGTGGTCAACAAATCAAATCAACTTTTCATCATAGAACTCTTGTTCGTATTATCCTGTGAAGTTAGCGGTATATCGCCGAAAAAAGTAGGTTTTATATGGATGAAGAAACTGATTTGCCTAACGACCCCGTTTCGGAGTGCATAGGTAAATAAATGAGTAGTTTTCGACAATCAGATCTAGCAATCCAAATCTCCGAAATCAATCTCATCAGATTCATCTTAAACATGGACTTGCCTTGCAGCCAGTTTCCACCAGAATAAATCAATGAGAACAATAAATGTTAATCAGTAATAAAAGGCTCCTAAAGTGTGATTACCCGCAAAGGAACCAGTGAGAGAAGTGCAAACTATTTTACGTATCACCATAAGATGACTTCGAAGTGATCCATCCACGGTCAAGTAAGCACAGATCTTATTAAAATCCAGATCAATAAGCCACAGAAACAGCAACAAAAACCACCTCATCAAAATACATTGCAAATTTTAAGCTGGAAATGTATATTTCTTAATAAGTAGTACATGATTGACCAGACAAAATTTCCTTGAAGCACATGACTGGTTTCGCTGTTCTTGCCGCTCGTTAGGCACGTGCACCCTGTAATATTTATAAATATGTATATGTATATATATGTATATGTTTCTTCAGGTCATTGCAATTGAATTTTTGGTACGGTCGAAAATTGCGTTTGGAATTCCACAACAGCGGGATATTTACAATACATCAGTGGAAGTTTAAGAAACCGGATGCCTTATATGGATGCTTAGTTTATATGCAAGCTCGAATAACTGCTGCTACTATCGCTAAACTGAATGGTTTAAACCTTTGAGGAATTATTATTGGTGAATTCTAGCTAAATCCGCCGGGAATCGCTGCGGTGCGTTTGACGTTATGAGTATAACGGGCATCTCGTTAAAGATTCTCGCAAAGAACATTTATAGGGTGGTTGATAGCTAAGAAGTGCTTGGCTTAAAGCTAGGAATTAACAGATTTTAATATCTATCATTAAACTTAACTCTTCTTGTGTGAGTACATAGAAGAGGAAAATTTAAACAGTTTTATGCTGCCTCGCTAGTATCAAGTTTGGAGCCGCAATACATTCATAGCACCAACATTCAATCTGGATCTTCATTCCGATCTGACAAAAACGCAACAGAACGCGTGTAGAGCTCTGAAGCCCTACTGACCCTCTAATAAACCCACTAGAAAGGGCTGTAAACCATGCAGAACAATAGTGATGTCGGTGTAAATGCAGAAATGCAAATACAAATAACATTCTGCCTAGTATCCTGGTGTCATAGCAATAAGGTACCCTCGGTCAAGGTCAGTCTATTGCTAAATGGTCACAACATGCACCTTCTCTCTTTGTTTTACGACATCTTGCGCTTTTCCACGTACTGTTTTAGATATTCGGGACGGCGGTTTTAAAATATAATCAGCCGTGCAATTTTGAGGAATAAGATCATTACAGATAACCTTTTTGATTAGATCGTAACTGGTAACTACTGCCAAAAGAGAGCTTCATTTTCCAGGTGCCAACCTGCCGGAGAATGCTATGTACGCAATGCAAAAGGCCAACGCAATATAATTTAGTACACAATGCTGCGTTATTTAGAAAAATGGTCAATAAAATATATTAAAATTTATTCTGTTCACTGAAGAAATAGAACATCATAAAGAAAAAATAGTAATTGGCAACCCTGGCAGAAGTAAGCATTTTAATCATGATTACTGTAGTTATTACCATACATAATTATTTCGGACATCGTTTTAAATATTGGGCGTTCAATTTTGGTTGAATGACACGGAAATCTACGGTTTCAACTTTAGTTGAAAGGTTTTACTTTTCTTATTAAACAGAGCACCTGTTTGATCCTTGAGGTTAAAATCGTAGATCTATAAACTGCTAAAAGTTTCCGGAAAAAGGTCGACTGAATGCATTTTAGTGAGAAGATATGGCTGTACTTCAATTGTGAAGCTACAGTTAAGATAAGAAATTACTGTTTGTATGACATACAAACATGGAACAGAAACGTGCACTCATGATTCAAGCATTTTTGTGTTTGACGTAAGAGAGTAACGTCGAAGCTTAGTGTTGTTCATCGTTTGATGATGTCCGGTACGTACCACGATGGTAATGAGCGAATGCTGTACTTTGTTGCTTTGTTTGTTGTCTTCGAACAAGCTCATCAGAACCGGTCATCACAGCCCTATAACGCTGCTCATCCGCTCATCCATGTCCCATTTCCGGCATTAAATCTCACGTGATAAGGTCGATATGCATTATCAATTCTTCTGCTCCTGCTGCCTTTGCAGTTGTTATTGCTTTCCAAGAAGTAAACAGCTAGGAAACTCTTCAAAAGCTCCTCTGTGCCAAGTGTTACGTAGCGAACCGGAAAATATTGATTAGAGCAGTTGTTTACATTGCACAAAAGTGAATTTACATGGAGTGTTGTGAACTACCAGTTGTTTATTTTGGTGAATGTTCCGCACTCTGGATATGTGCTTAATCTCAACGAAACCAGTATGAGTCCAGGAGGAGAAACCGAAAGTTTTCTTTTAATTTGTGCATCAAATCTGTACCGCATTTTTTATGCACGATATTTTCTGGAAGGTTAACAAAGTACTGATTGTTATAAATGAGGAGTATTAGGGGTATTAGGGCTTTGTGTTAACTGTTTGTTTTTATTCACTCCGTAAAATCTTTTGTCTTTGAACAATGGTTTACTCACAAACTCAGTCGGTTTTATTCCAATTAACTGTAAATAGTTTCCAAGCTTCATCCCCTTGATTCCCCTATAGAGTAAATACTATTCAAATTAAAGTTGTATTTTGATGATGGATTCGTCGTATAAATAAAGCGTGAGTTGAAAAGCTGGGAAGCACTGTACAGCTGTTTCGACCTGGTTGGGTTTCATCAGCAGTGCGAATCCATCGCCCCAAATGGGGATCGAATCCGGGACCTCACGGATAGAACACAAGCATAGTACTCACTCGGCCACCTGGCGTGCTCCGTTTTTGGGAAGAATGTCTTCGTGATTTCACAGTTCACTCACTCAATTTATTCTTATATGATTCACCAGTCTTCTGGCCAGTGTAAAAGGTACTAAACAATATGGTCTAATCAATTGGTCCACAAGAATAATAATGAACGGTATAGTTTTTCCTTCTGAATATTTGCCAGATGATTATTGTGGGATAGTCTGTTGAATCACTATTCCTTAACTATTCCTCCTCCATTACCATCGCCATACCATTATCTTGGAGTTGTGTTAATGTTCCTAATGTGATTTATTCCACAATAAACCGATCGTTGAAAGGGTTATTTACAGTCAGTGGAGTTACAAAAAGGAACACCCGGCCCGTTCAGTGGAGGCGCTCAGTTGTTCATGAATATTTAATTTTACACATGCAACCAGCGTCCAGTTTAATAATGATATTTAAGTGAAACAGTGGTACCGCCACCGGCTATACGTGGAAAAAGAGACAGGACTCACGGACAAAGAGCGATATAAATTGAAGCGGTGGATATACTTAGTCCCACATTGTATCTAACTGTTTACTTAGAGCTTGTGGAACCTCCAGAGCGAAACAGTGATCCTATAATTTGAGATGCATTTTATCGAATCCGATGCTACTAATTCGAATCAAACGGATTTTGTTCTACAATTCACATGCGGTCATGCACTGCTAAGTACTCAATTACATCAGTTAAAAAAGCTTTTCTTTGCATTATATCAGACACGATTCCTTTTGTTTGCTCCATATGTTTACAATCTTTTATCAAAAGCAGCTAATCCAATCTATTGCTTCGTTGATGACTCCACTTTCTATGGTTTTCTCTCTCAACTTACCCACTCCTGGCCACTGTTAAATTGATCTTGATGGCACTGTGACCAGTGATTCTTTCCCCCGATCTCTGACTCAGCCCTGCATATGGTTGCATTAACCATGTTTGTTTCAATGCTTTAGGAACTTTTCTCTTTTAAATCCCTTTCAAACATATCCCTTATTATCCTCAATAGATTAGTGGACCCAATCCCTTTCATCACATCCTCTTACCGGAGCTTGTCCATAAATTATTCTCTCCATTCAAATCCACTTTCGCCTATGGAACTACTGGCCCATTCGGTTTCCTATTTCGCGCCAGACAAATCTCTACACCGATCCACCTGCTCTTTTCGTGCAAAACACATATCCGCCCAATATTCGAACAATGCAGTCACGTGTGTGGTTGAGCTCCGTATTGTCTTTTTTCTCTCCTTGACCGAGTTCGACATAAAGCGTTCTAAATGATCAACGAAATATTCATAACCTCAAATCTGCAGTCAATATCCCATCCCTAAGCAGGTAATTTGTTAACTGTTTTCTTCGTTAACCATTTGGATTTTTGTTATTCTCAACAAATTTCATGGGGGTTCCTGTCCCCTTGTCCTTTTTCCTTCCCTGCAATTCTTAGAAGACCAGCTACTCTTACCCGGTTTCTGTATCGAGATGATGGTCTTTCATATACCAGTTTTATTTTTTCCCGGAGTGTGATATTATGCCACGTTCTTTCCCATTTTTGGTATTTCCAACCACTTGCAACCTTACTGTTTTCTAAAGTAAGATCAAAAATCGGTTCTCAGCTGAAGTTTCTCACATATCCTGTTCCCGTGGAAGCATGCCATGTATTTTAGAGTATACCACCTTTTACTAAACATCCCTTTGTGTAATGAAAATAATTGACATGTTTAAGTACATCGATATGTTTATTACATCAATGTCGCTTGATGTACCAAAATATTTTTTATTAAATCAATAGGAGATTGGATTGTGACAATCGGGGCAAAACTTATTTGTAGAAACTCTTCACAAATATTCTTTTTGTGTTTGCAAACCTAATCTGATCTTCAGTTCATGTTGCCATTCTTCTCACCATCTTGTTGTGAGATAAAAAAGATGTAAATGTAAATGTCTTTTTACTTCCTTATTTATTTATTGAATATACAAATGTACAGTCAACTTTCCGGGAGGGGGCTGCGGCCACACAAAGTCTGCCCGGGTAAAATACAGAAATAGGGAAGACGGGCGGCGGTGGAGCGGCTCGAACTAGGGACTTCCGGGTTATAAACTGGTCACCTAACCGTTTGCAATGATTGGTGAGCTTTTCGATCATGTGGGATGCTGTTTATCTATCGTTGAAACAAGCAAGAGCACTGGCTCTAAGCAAACAACTCCCAGTCGGGATCCAACATCAAATTCACATCGTTTGACACATCAAATACGGAGGACAACAGATGGCATATAAGCAGCCAGAACGTGATGGTCTCTGCTGTACCATATCCAGTTTGATTTTATCAAATAATCAAAGTTGCCCCAACTGAAAACGTTTGTTCCCTTTCAAATTCACATATTCTTCCCGTATCGAGTTTGGCAAAACTGTTCGTGCTTACATTCTTGTACAGTTTTTCCGGAACAGGATGAGGGAAAACTCTCGCTCACAATGAATCAGCATCACGAAGACTGCGGTAAGATAGCAAGTGCGTGCGTGTGGGTGTGGGCGTGCAGGGTGGAGTGGGCGGAAGTTGGGTGGTTCGGTGAATCCTCTGGCGCTCAAACGACCGAAATCTTGAAAACGGCTACACCGAAAATGTCCTAGTTCCGGACAGAAACTAACCAATCCGTGTCCCGATTCTGCCACAAGATTTGGCTTTTGTTTTTCCCCGGATAATCAATATGCTTTCGTTGAATCATCAGACATTCCTTGGAATGGATAACAGAATTACGATTGTTTGGGGATTTCAGTGTAATTGGACACATTAGAAAAGAACCCGACAACTTCATTGAACTGCCTCGTTTTCATTCGCGCAGACGTTGCACGCTTGACAACCGCATGCACATTGATTGATTGATCAATGCATTTATTGAATATACAAAAAATATGCAGCGACATTTTGTTTTCAATAGGGTTATTTGTTTGTACTGATAACTGAAAGCACTAGACTTATTCAACGAAAGATTGGCATGAAGCGCAGTTTGTATGGCAAAACTGTTTCCATAGAAATAGCTTACGGATATTGTATTCCGTCAGCGATGGTCTGTCAAAAGAAACGCGAATTTTTTGACTATTGGTTTCTACGAGAAGACGCAGATATCGCTTGTTAGATTCTATTCTCTCCAAAAAATACTTGTTCTATTTGTTTTCAGCCATTATTTGTCATATTTTAGTTCATTTGCATTTAGTTCGCAGCTGTTAAACTTCTTTTTGTTTCCTGAAGAATTATACGAATAATTTTCAGGAACTTAAAAATTGCCAATCAAACGTCCCACAGGACTATATGGATTATGATATGTTTCAGACTCACGACCTTTCGGTCTAGTTAATAGGGTTTTATACCATTATTTCTTCTAACAGTGACATCATTCACTCAGCAGAAGTGCATATAAACGTGTGCCTCACTACCCGGTGGAGTTATCATTTGCCTAACCCGCTTTAACTTAATACAGCAACGAGCGTAATCCGACCGTTCGACAGACCATATGTGAGCACACCTGATATGGGAGAACACGGATGCCAAGCTATGGCCAGCTAACATGGGATAGGCAAACTGGCTTGGGTATATGTAGTTCTTGTTTCAGCTTCTCATATATTGCACTTTGAGGCACGTGGAAAAATAAGATACGCTGCTGATTATACCTTTGGAATAAACGAATTTGTTTGATGAAATAATTTGCCTCCTGCTGCTGGACTTACCGTGCTACATAAAACCAAAACTACTCTGTTAGTAATCGGTAATTACTACTTTTTTGGGTAACTCAGTGCAAGCTATGAACCAATAATTCCGCAGATATCCCAAGATGGTGTATAGAGAGCGTTTTGCCATACACTCCATAGGGCAGTTTTAATCATTCTGAAACACCCTAATATCAATTAAATCGGTATCATTTGCTTCTTTATTGCTGAAAACAGATAAATTATTATACAATCTTTGGGTCAGATTAGCAGACAGTTTTGTTACATAATTTACTAAAAATGTCAAAATATCGACATTAATCTGAAATGATTACTGCAAGAGAAGTTGGAAGACGTTGTACACTGCTTGAGTCCGACAGCATTTGTTCAATTACAGGGAAAGTTTAATCACTGAGAGCCTTGAGCAATAATATCTAAATTCCAATAGATGGCAATTTACAGCATATTTGTCGGCGCGAATATTGCTATCAAAAAATTTTGTAGTCAAATCCTGTGAAAAAGAGATATCCTTTAAATAAAGTCAAACAGCGAGTCATTCATTCATTCATTCATTCATTCACTCATTCATTCATTCAGTCAGTCAGCCAATCAGTTAGAAAATGAGTTAGTTAAATACTACTTTATGCACTTATTTATTTAGTTAGTTAGTAAGCCACTACGCAAGTAAGTTACTTGGTTACTTCAGCAAATAAACTGATCCTGGGGTTGGTAATAGAGCGTGTTTTGAAGTGCAGTCTAAAATCTAGCAGCATCTATACATCATGAATGAGTAGACTTACCGAAAACTGCTACATGGGTGAATAATCCATTTGCCTTGTTGGGCCTGGCGGCGCTTCTCTTTTAATAAGGCATTTTTGCTTCCAAATAGCTTCATGGCAAGTTTATTGTCTGACGGTTGAAAGAAGGCTAAAAATTGTTCCTTCAAATAACTGGATGTGCTTTGTTTTGCCATTTCCGAACCCTGTTCCACAAAATTTCCGTCGGCCAGTGCGGCAATTGAATAGGTTGAGTGTGAGTTGAGATTGAAGTTGTTCGTGCTGGTTGACTTATCGGTCGAATGATCATTCTCACCCGGACGGGAAGTTCCTAACGAATTATTAGTTCGTATCCCATGGGGTGAGGATGGAGAATCCTGAAAATCGTGGCCCATCTGGGAGGATGTTGGGTTTTTGGGTCCAAAACGAGGGGATAAATTGTCTGAACTGAAGTTTCTCTTCAGTGGTTGAGTTTCTTCGATATCCGGGGAGTCGAATGTCACAGTTTTAGTCCCTTCCATTGAACTCTCGCTTAAAATCGAATTGTTCTGGGCACTGAATGAGGTCATCGGTCGACGATGTTTCCCTCCGCCATAGATACTATCCACAGCGGTCGAATGAAGTCGTCTTATACCTCTGGTTGCAGGTCTTCTGGGTCTGT
>UZAN01039378.1:223528-244337 GCA_900618425.1 Echinostoma caproni | reverse complement strand
CCATTTAATGATCCACTCCACTTTCGAACTTGAGTGGCATGCAAAACAAGAATCTCTATTCATCTTAGAAGTATTATCCTCCTATGGATTCTATAAATACGAGGGATAAGTAAAACGTTTCTGGATGCAGGAAAAGTTTTATTTGTTACAAAAAGTATGCATTACATTTTCTCTATGAATTCTTTACCAGCGTTCATACACAGTTCCATGCGCTCAAACCATTCAGTGAAACAGCCGAAGCGGTGACCCTTCGATCAGTTCAATGAAGACCTCCACTGCAGCTGGCGGTGATTCATATCGGATTACACGCATCATGCGCTTGGCATTGGGAACACAAAACGTCATACAATCCAGGTAGGGTGGGTAACTAACCTCCTGGATGCGTTCTTCAGCCAGAAAATCAGCGACGACATGGGACCTGTGTGCAGGTGCGTTGTCATGTTGCAGCAAGGTCTCTCGTGCTCGGTTCCTTGAGTGACGCCCGACAACAGCTTCCAGCACTTTGGGCAGACAGTGAAAGGCGCACCAGTCTCCGGTAACTGTGCTTTGCAGTACGGGGGTTACATTAGCCACACGACCGGTTATCGCCATGAATACAGCCATCATCTGCTTTGCTGCACTGTGCTCACGTTGGAATTTTCGACGTGACGCCCAACAAACGGGCGTCCACTGAGCCAATTGATGCTTGATCTCTGGGTAGAAACTGTATACCCAGATCTCGTCACCACTACTGATCTACCAAGCTGTATTTGAACGTCTCCGATCAAACCTGGCAAGCATGTTGCGACCCCGATTCCCCCCTCAACTGCTTTCTGTTCCTCACTGAGCTGATGGGATACCTCGCTTGCACGAACCTTCCTGAGGCCGAGCTTCTCATGTGGGAGGACGCGAAATGACCCCGGTTAGAACCCGATGCTTTTCGCCAACTGTGCCATTGTCACCCGCTTATCCTCCTCCACTATCGTTTGCACAGTAGCAGTGTTATCCGCTGTGGTGGCCTCCACAGATTGACCGCATCGTGTCTCATCATCCAGGGACCACCAGGCACGCATAGTTTCCGGAAAACACTCTTGAAGGAGCGTCACTGCCAAAGGCAGTTCACAGATGATCAGTAATATACTGTTGCTTTAAACCAAATTTGTAGTCGTAGAAAATTATCGTCTTTCCAGTGAACTTGGCTGAATTACATCTTTTCAGTCCGTGTATAGCGACCCTTAGAACTTGTAAGCTGTGATTGGCTTTTTATATTTGGTTCTGCGTTGCAATCACTTATCATTATTCACAATTGATTACAGTTCACGTTTTTCTCATCCGGTCATTCGCATCTCGTACGGGTACTTCGTATCGGTAGGCAATTGGCTCAGCCCTCGTATTTCATAAAAATGTTGGTGTTAGATAGCTCTCCGAGATAAAATTGTCGTTTGCAGATGTTTTATTTTCTGTCTAGGAAACATCATCAGTGCAATTTTAGGTTCATAGTCACTCCAATAAAATATCAGAAAACAACAGATTCAGCTGGAAGAACCCTCCAAAACAAATATCCACATCCAGAGCTGCAATCATTCACCATTGTAAATAAATATGCAAATGGTTAACATACTGGTAACCAAACGCCTTCCACGAGATGGGTCAAGAGACCAAAGCCCAAATGGGACGTGGGATATGTACTACTAAATAACCATAGTTAGACTAAAACTTGAGTCTAGTGCAACCCGACGGTATGGTTGCCTGGATGAACTGATAATGGCGAATGAGATGTAGTCTGAAAGATAACCAGTTTGAATCACTATCCCTTAGCGCATTCCGCTACTGGCAACTAATTATGACCTAATTGGAAATACACATATCCATCTCTACTTATTCATACAATTACATTTGAAAAAAATATTTTCGGTCTGAATACCCAAGTCAGGACAAGGAAGTGTAGTGTTGATTACAAAGCCAAACTAAAGCTTGCTAAGCATATTTCTTTATTGTTATCTACACCAAAACTTCGTCAACAAACAAAACCGCATTGTACTTTTTCAATCGAGAAGGCCGTTTTTTTCGATATGCTGGATTCATGGTCTGCCTTACCTGACAGACATTCATTCACCTTCTTGGATTGGAAATGCCTTTTAAAAGACCGACGATTTCGTAACTTAATTAACCCCATGGGACTGATAATATGCCGTAGGAAGTTGGTTGTGTCGTGGGCGTAACTGCCTCTCCCCTCTCCCATCATCAACTGTGGCTCTGGGCTAGTTCGAGCTAAAAATTAAGGCAGACTATTCCTGCTTAATGGCATAAAACAAATCGAGGAAGGCTAGGTGGAAGATGCGCTGGTGAATAAACAAAACACTTTAGGCGCACAATCAGCATGAACACTGACCTCAAATGAATTGACTGTTTACAACCATGTGTTTTCTTTTAATAAAAATATTTTTCATTAGAGCATGATTGTACATCCTTGTGCTTTTGAAAAGCCATATAAACCGCATCCAAAGTTGAAGTTAAAATATATCTAAGAATAAGTGTGTTCGAAACTGTTTCCTGGGACCCGGAATAAACAGAATTGAACAACACAGAGGAATATGCATGAGTTCGGTTTAATGGTTTTCTAAATAATTTAAAGTCGACATTTCGGATGCTTCTGTTCGCAGTTTCAAATTTCATTTGCAAGGACCTCATGAACTAAGTGTGTTCTACGCACTTGGGATGTATAGTACAGATCTGTTTTGTAAGGCTGAGAAAGACTAAACATTTAAGTTTTGAAAAACAGCTGCTGTGCATAACCTTATGTATTTTTATTTCTTATAGGGATGCAATCACTAAGCAATGGATAAGCCACAAGATTTACGAAAGATAGAAATGAAAAGCTCAGCCATAAGATTATGACTGAATAATACATAAAATCAGTACTATAAGGTTTTGTATGAACTTCGTGGCATTAAGTTGTGTGAAAAAGTGTCGTAAGAGACTCGCTTCCGCGGAGTAAATCGTAATAGGGTATAGGCTTTTGCACAGAGTCTTAGAAAATATGGCGTCCATGACCGCCATGGGTGGTCTCTCATCCTTATTTCACATACATCAATCACGTTCCTAAAACGTGCATCCATTTCTCTGGTTTTCAGAAAGCACAACTCTAACTGTGAGTTGTTGTTACGTTTAGGTCACAATAATGTGAAAACCAGAGAATCTCTATCAAAAGCACAAATTGAGGCCAGAAAGAAAGAAGAAAGATGTAGGAAGGAGTGTAACGTCATTATAGGAAGTACACAATTTTCAGTAAGTAATCGATGAGAATTAAGTGTAGAGTTGGGCACCACATTCTCCATCCTCGATTATCCTCGATTTTGTTACCCTCAATTCACTTGATTGTGGACCCATTTGCAGAAGTATCTCTGATGATATTTTATGGTTTTCAGCAACCTTCAGAAACCCCCACTGCTCGCTCTAATTTGAATCCCAGATGAGCATCTGTCATAATGCTGCTATGAAGATGCTAGTTTTATCTGATCATGCCACTGTTGCTATATTGTTATAAATGTTTGTGCCAGCTGAATTAGTTCTTGTGAATTTTAACGATTCGCTTGCGTAAATCGTGTTGTTAGGCTTACACATAATCAGACTTTTAGGCCCGTGCACGATAACCTAACACATGACAAATTACTTTTGAATCTAATACACTTGGGGATACTTCGGTGTCCAGCTCTATTTATTCCTGTATGACATAGGTTTCAAGAACAAACTTTTACAGCGGCTCCAGTTGGTTGTTGCACGTGTGCGACACCTGTTTCAGATCTGTCTCGGTGAATATGAGCAACATGTGCAATCCTGATTTAAGAATGTGGGATGGAGTAGAATGAAGGGTAAAGCTGGCAGGCTTGTGAATCGGTTGGGCGGAGAGAGGTAAATTACAAGCTATTACCCGTTTGGAGGACGCAAAACTGACAAGTTTTTCAACTTGTTCAGCACCGAACGAGATCTGAGGTGGGCTGTTTGGTTTGCCAAGGGATGAGCGTCCCAACAAAGAAAATAATCCACAATACAGCCTAATACTTCCCGAGTAAAGCCTAATCGCATTGACGGGGTATCGATCGACAAAGTTCATTACCAGTTTAATACATACACCCATTCGTGCATAAATAATTCTCATTACTACGAGTTTCAGATGGTGATATGTCGTTTTGTAAATTTTTCATAGCTCCTAGATACGGAAGAAAATATTCGAATGCGTTTGAATTGTCTATTAAAAATGTAAATGTTTTTATTTATTGATCCGTATAGGAATGTTTGGATTAGCCAAAAAGAGAGAAAACCAAAAAATAATTTTCGGTTGAGGACTTACGACTATGAGCACGACGCACAATTTCTTCAAAGACATGCGTTCCAACTTTGGATGTGATACCGCTTTTCTTTTCAATTATGGTTGTATCCTTCGGGTACTTCTGACTCAGCATTGGCGATAGACAAATCTCGCAATCAGTATATACTAAGGATTTCGTAATATGATTCTTGGTTTTGAGAGATTATAAACCCCGTTGAGACATTCAGGATGATTTTTCCAGTCGTCGTTCCATACCTCACTCCATGGCACCTTTTTATCTAAGTATTGATGTGTGTATGCTCCCCAGTTATTTGAGTCGGGATCTGAATGAAATTTGCCTGACCTTCATTTTCACATGATGCTTTCAAGGGCTAACAGTAATTTTCAGTATATAATAACTATGATCATTGCGACCATATCAGTTCGAAAGTCAGCGGAATTTTATTGGCTAAATTGAAATTCTTTTTTTCACAAAAGGACAATGATATTCTCGGTTGACGCAAGAGTGATAGTCGGTGTTCATTTGCAGGATTTCAATCGATAAAATACACAACATTGTTGACATGGTGTAAAATATTGTGCCAGTTATCATTTGCAGCAAAGCAGTTCAATTGACGTGTTTGGACTACGTATTTTTGATCACAGCAATTATCTCAACAGTTTAAACAGCTTAACCGCAATGAATGAATGAGAGGTTAATCCCTGAACTTTTCCAAATAATGGTGAATTATTCTTTAATCTCTGTATCCTAAATTATATGCCCAACGGTAAAGCAACTGTTCGAACGCGAAAGATTTTGAACAAAACAGCCAGTTGAGGACTAAGCTGGCCTGGCATCGGTTCGCAATGTAATTCATCATCTCTAGGTAGTGATACGAGAATAGTGAAATTTATGCAGCTCATGTCTTCTTAATATTTAAGATTCGACCTACTGTGAGTTTCATCGTTGACAACAATGATTATCCAAGATTTGCCTATCATTTGTAAGCAGGGAACACTTCACCCAGACAAGCTAAACACTCTTATTTGTTTGCTATTAAAACAAACTGCCTCCTAAATAATCGAAAAGTGTCATTTTATCACAGGCTTAACCGACATTTGTTCTACGCAGCACAGAAACACCCGAAGTGTGAGTGGGTAATTAAATACTGCGGGTTTTGCAGTACCGGAACCACGCCAGTTGTACTCTAATGAAATACTAAAACGTGCAACAGTCCGTGAGAATCGCTGGAAAGAAATGAGGCGTACCTACTTAACAGCGACTACATCTTGTTTTGAGAGCACAGATAATGAAACCAATCAGTTAGGCAAAAGGAAATATAGATTAGATGACCGAGGAACTGAACGAACATTGATTGGATAGACACCTTGAGGGATAACTTCACACTCGAAATAATTTCCATTTTATAAGATATCACTTGCCTACTGATTATTTTGTAAGTAGCATAAATATAAATATAGAGCAAAATTACGTAACGACTCGAAAAAAACCTTATCGATTGTTCTTGAGGTTGAAGCGAGTTCTGTACACTAAACGATCGTATTCATTTCGTGTATGAAATGGTTTAAATGTTCTATTTTATGATACCTGTTGGTCGAGAGATCATCATTTCGTCTGTGATGTTTTTGCCGACATACAACCGCTCGCGGGGATGCGTTATTCTTCGCCGTATCCAACATCGTGACAGATCAGTATTTCTTCGTTTACGCTGCATTGCGAGTGGTTTGTACCCTCATTCATTCCATAGGATGCAAATTTCCAACCTGCTTTAAAATTTTTTAAGGAAAGCGTGATTAGATATCACGGTATTTGACACTTTTCGATCCTCAGTTCGGTCGATAGAGTCGCGGTGCTTATATGAACGGGTGGTGAAATGACACCGTACACATGTGCAGATACACACATGCGCGTGCTCCGACGAATATTTGCGCCTTCTGACTAGTTGAAAAGTGACAACCACTTAATGTTGCACGGATTCATATGCAGAGATCTCTTTGTGTATGTTAGTTATGCATGATTGCAAGTACGTCACACTAGTTCAGTTGGTGCACGATACAATATGCAAGTGATCATTATGTTTTACCACATTTCTAAATCAAAATGTGATGAAATGCACCATAATTGAATCAGCTATGCAGCTGCTTCCCAGCATTTTAATTCGCATCTCTTGTTTATATTAACAAATCAATGAACAATGAAAGATTTATTTAATTTGTGTGATAGCATCTGAAACTAATGGAATACCCGATGTCCTTCTAAAGAAGTGTGTGAAGAGGACGAACATTAGGATTGACGACTGTGCGAAGTTCCACATATATTTATGGTAAAACCAGTGTTAAAATAAATCACTATATTTACTAGTGTAAGCATGGCATAGTTTACTAATTATTAATTTGTTTTTTAAGGTTAGTACAAGCTTTGTTTCAACCTACCAATCCACCAAAGTGGCAACAGAAATACCACCTTTCATTTGAAATCTACGACGATTTGGGAGTCGGTTAGCCAGGTATGCGAGCTTTATAATTTCTTGCTGCAAAAGGAAAACCACTGTAATTCATATACGGTCTTTTCCTCCCTGTTTCCTTTATTTTGAAGCGCACCATTTGGATAGAGTAGCAATGCACATTTGTTCTATGAACATGTTTTGCAACCCAGGCTCCGTTCCGATTTCAGTCCTCGTGCATTTATAATCGACAACCCTTTTGCAGCGCGTTCTCACGCTGTTCAACATCTGCAATGGAAGCTGCATCTTTTGAGCTATCTTCTAAAAGGGGCTCGTGATGGGGATTGCCCGTGCACTCCTATTTGGATGTTCGTTTCCTGTATGTTATCAGAACCCGTGTGAAATCGCCCTCACCATCCAGCACAAGGTAACATGCATTCCATGAATATATGCCTCGCCACAGTATTTGCATTTGGCACTCCACCTTCTTTTTTCCATATGGATGACTCCAAATATGCTTGAGCATGTAGTGTGAGAAGGTGACTTTTCAACAATTCCACCTGTAGCTTCTATCTCAGCTAAATCATCAGTGTCCAAAATGGTCGGGTCTTATTCATGTAACCTGATAACCGGGCAAACCTTGCCCCTAAATTTGTTGTTGGTGAATCGCAGTCCAAAAAACATTTCCTCGCATCCCATCAGACTAGTAAATATGCCGAAAAGCAATGACGTTTTGTATTCATTTATTATAAAGATATTGCCTATCAAATCCGTCGCATACATATTTTGGGTTCGTATACGAACTTAAGAACATATGTACATTTTCAGTGTTCTTGTGCACACTCCACTGTCAGAAAGATTGATTCAAATAATGAGCACATTGCTTTGTCATACCAATGTTGTGATAATATATCAATTGCACTCACCTTTGGTCAAATCTCCATCTTGCAATAATGAATTCGATGTCCACTCTTTCGTGTTGTACTGCCCGTTTATTGTCACCTCCATAATCGTTCATAATTGTATGTTCGTCATACGTAATGCAACAGATAAGTACATCTTCCAAGTAGAAGTAGTAAATTAAGCTGATTTAAGGACACAGGACATTCTACCCTAATCGCGTTCTACTCCGGAGCAATTTATGTCATCTCAATTTGCCTATGTCCTATTAGGCCTCCCGCTAATTGAACTCAATCTGCATAAAGAGGGGCTAGGGGACTAAAACCTGAACCGAATGGATTCCCGTTACCAGACAATACATGGGACCCATTTCAATGCACTGAGTGCACTCGGTGTTTAACGGAGAAAAGAATACTTGCTGCTGTTCAAGGTCGAGTAAATGGCAGTACCATTGGGAAAACGAACGCATTCCACAGTTGAAAACTTAGAGGACATTCAATGAAATTGAATGTGTTGATTCATAATCATAGACCTATCACTTTCAGGTCGATACATATACTGAGTTGCAGTCAACTTGTAACGATGATCTGTATGTGCAAATTTTTCTCAAATAAATATCAGTGATGGGCTTCAACTTACTTACTGGAGTTGGAAAGTTTTGAAATTTTTGAATGGAATTTAAATTTTTTAATGAAGATAATCAGATTTCCACTTGATTTCATAGGTCGCATTTCTATTCAATTACGGTAAATTTTATTCCGCAACAAGCTCTCTCTCTGCAACAATCGTGCAATTTCAGAGAATAGAATTACATCCATCAAACATTTCGGTATATGGAGTCGCCTTCAGTTGAAATTTCGCCTCCTGTACTATAGTTATTCCATTTTGGATAAATGAAGTTTTGTGCTGTTGCATACGTGCCTGCGGCTTACGTGTGTACGTTCTGCCAACCTGCGCATCGTTAGTTTGTTCGTTCCACAGACGTCATCAATTAATATCTACCCAAATCCATCAACCTCTGGCACCTGCCTATGCCACTACTGCTGGCCGACATGGGCCCGATTCTGATTGGCTATTAGTTCTATTGCTGCCTTGTTGAACATACGCTTGACACGATCGACTGTGAACGAGTCATAATAAATCATCCTACCCTGCTGGTACTGTTGTTCTACTTTGCTAGCGGGGTACGGGTGCGAGACTACACTGTTTGAAATCCAAACGTAACAAATCCCACTAGAAATATAAACGGAAAACCATCGATGCTGTGTGAAGGTAAAGTCTTAAACCAATTTTGATACTACACCTCATTACAGTACAGTTGAACCGCATACCTATTAAGACACGTAGCTCAGTTGAGGGATGCCAGTATCCTTAATCACACGAATGGGAGTAGATACAAATATGTGGACTCAGAGCGTTTTCAATCCAGCCAATAGCAACGCCATTTATCATCAAAGTTTAGCGTTTACGGTGGTGTTCCAAACTTTAAGCGAAGGGTCTGGGGATGCAACTAAAGGTGAGAAAAATCGATCGATGATAACCATTAATCCACTGTGAGCCAGAACTATACCTGCTCTGAAGTGGAATCTCCAAACTTGAAAGCAAATAAATTGTGTGCGCAATTCAACCTTCAACTGTGTCACAACCAAATCAAAATGTCTACAAATTTGGTCCTTCGTTTTCTTTGGAAAACCAGTTAGCACCAGATTTCCACACACGGTGCCTAATTGGAGTGGCAAAACCCGAATTGAAAGCGGTACCTGTACCTCACTTCTTCAATTGCGAAATGACTTACCATGCGGAATGAAAGCAAAATAGATTTGCTGACCTTAGTGATGATTGTTTGCTGATTCCAATGATTTTATTGAAGTACTTTACAACTTTTGTACGTACGTCATGCATCTAGCCACGTTAAAGACTATTGGGCCATTTGGAACACACTGGCCACTGTGTGATTACAAATGAAAATTTGTACCGAGTGAGATGAGTAAGAAAGTACAACAACAAACTTTTGTCTTGGGTTGTCCTTTAAGAACTCACAGAACTCAGGGAACCTGTGTTGTGACCCCCAAATGTACACACCACTCACTTATCCGTCGTGTATATTCGATTCCTAAATAATGTTTCGTCAATGTTACATACACCCTTTGAAGCTCTCTTTGGACCGCACACACAGATGCGGACACAGGCCAACTCCCCTCCGTATATACATGTAGACTCGCAGATTGATATCAGCTGCACGGAGTATCATGAGTATCATGATCAACGTAAGAATTGCAGCCTCCGGGAGGCCAGAGGGAACAACGGGGTACACACATTGATATTTAAATACAATTCACTTTTAATCCCCCGGAGGTTTTATTTTAAAATATAAATAGGAACGGCAGAATTATGAAATATCAAAAGCAAATATTCGTCTTAAATAATGTTCGAAATGTTTGCTTGAGTTATATATTACTTAGTAAAATGATACAGGCACTGAACCGGCTGGACTCAGTTGATTTTACGACTGTGACAGCGCTAAGTGAGCAAGACAGGAGGGTGTCAGAAGAAGCAGATGCTCAATAAATTCACAGACTAGGTGTGAAAAAGTAGGAAAAGGATGTTGGTTCAGAATAGTTGCGTATTGAATTGTATCGACTGAAGTGTGAAATGGCTTTGCTAGTCTGAAAATTCACGCGCGAAATTCGACCAAACAGTCAGCCAAGCGGAAACGTTCTGCAGACAGTCGTGTAAATGAGAGTTTGAGGCACAAGGCAAATTGTGAGCAAATCCCAGCAAAGCATGCACGCACTCCTCAACGGATACGTGAAACAATATTCGAGACTGGAAGTATTCGATACTGTTAATCCGAAGCACTTCCATGAGAGCTTTGGAGCAGTATTCAAGCGATATGCAATCAGCCAAATACGACGGCTTGGAGGCAATGCTTATCAAAACTCAAACGCTACATACCAAACTAGAAATTAACTTTTCATCTTAAATTAAACCTATACACTGACCGCTTTTGAAAGCTTTTTCTGAATATGCGTATGCCATCGATCACAAGTTGCCTTCGATCTATTTTTTCCTTTGTTGACAAAATACCACTTCATACCTCAAATGAAGGGCCCCTTTTACCACTGCTTCGCAAAAATATGTTCGTTTCATTTTTTCCTTACATCTCAGACATGAGCAAACCATTTCGTGTCGTTCCATGTTTCGCTGCTTTGAACGGTGTTGTATCCTTTGAACGTAGTGAGAAGAGAGCTAGAGCGTAACGACTCAACTGTTCGAGGCAATTCATTTTTTTAATGAATCTACTTCAAAAACGCCTTACCTGTTGCTAGGATGCAACTGCTTTATTTTAACATATTCTGTGTTTTGCTGATGACAAATGGTCGAAATAAAAGTTCGGCCTTTCACAAGGACGGCGAATACGTTAAGCGATGTTCTATAAATGTTGGTTTTTAGAGAATTTATTTGATGACTGTTCGTCGTTTCATTTTGGATTCTTACAGAGTTAGGGTTTGGGCTCTGATTGGAGATTTTGTGACCCGTTAAATTTGAGATCACGTAAGTGATCGACCAACATTGACTGATATTGAAAAGCACAAAATTCATAATTAAATTATAAATTATCATATTGAGGCTGAATTAATTTACAAACACGCTCTAACTAATAAGTTATTTATTTTGGCCTTTCTTGAAGAAACTTAACGTTTAAATTAAATAACATCTGTTTGGAAAATTCTTTACAAGAATTTGAGGTAAATCATGGGTACAACAAAATTCCAGTTTTGAGTCTCGTCAAATTCACTTAAGATGACTCACTCTCTGCCACACTTGTGTTTACATCCACTGCTGAACTTTGTTTTCAGCCAAAGATGTGTTCATATTTGTGTAAATCAGCTATGGTCAAATGGGGTTCGTATTGATCTGCTATGCGCTTTGCATGACGTGGTACCGTTTGTTGGATGATTAAAACTTGCGAATGATCTCCACACTTGTGATTAAAAATAATAAATAATAAAATAAATGTCTTTTTACTTTCTTTTTATTTATTGAATATACAAATGTACAGTCAACTTTCAGGAAGGGGGCTGCGGGCATACAAAGGCTGCCTGTGAACACAGATATAGGGAATACGGGCGGCAGTGGGGCGGTTCAAACCCGTGACTCCCAGGTCACTAGCTGGTGACCTAACCACTTGGTCACCACCGCCCACTGTCTCGAAAAGTGATGACAAATCACTCAGAGCACTGAAACAGCACGTAATGACCCAGGAAATGCATTGCAACTACTGATAAAGTTCAAGTCTAGTCGAGGAAAAGAAGATATCTGTACGACGGTCCCTCACTTACCGTTATGGAATCTCCTGGTTATCCAGAAGAATGGCATACAAACCTCTCACTTGAACTTTACGTCTAGCCGTGTATAACTGTTTGCGAAATTACAGAGTTACAATTGGGAATTTTTTCAGTGATAATTGCTGCACAACACTGGCTAGACCTACACCATATGTGTGTAACGCTGTTCAAAATTGTTCAAAATGTAACTGCAGTAGCTGACACAGCAAGCGAGAGAACACGAACAACTAGGGAACTTGTACCCCGATGGTCACATACACGCAGGAGGTGGAGTACATGAAATAAAATACACCAAAAAGGCAGAAGGATTGGATTCTAAGCCATGGTCTATCCACTAAAAATTTACCGGATGAGAAGTAAACGGAAAACTAAAATCAATTGTTTATCCGTCGAGAACGATAAATAGACACCACAGAATAACTCATGCGAGCCCCGCGAGTCCAACATTGACAAGCGAATCTCACTAAGGCTCATCCGGAAACATGTATAACTCTTCTTTGATTAACGGGAGCCTGAATCAAATTTACGTTTTAGGATATATGCAATAGAAAATTCATATCCTTCACAAGCATTCTAATTTAAGATTGAGATCTGATCAATCTTGCTCAAAGTATCTGGTGTAGTAGTGTTATTGTCCATCAATATATTTCCTCATTCTTCTGTATCTTATCTAGAGGGAACACTATTGCGTTGTCTTTTGACAAGGGTATCAAACTTGCTACTTTTGCCATTCTGTTTCAGTCAGCAATGTCCAATACTCAGCCTCAGATTGCACAGTTACGTCTAAAGGGGCGTACGGTTTACTTCCTGTGAAATGGACATTCAATGATTGATAAACCGCATTCGGTTTTGCTGTCTATTCTGACCTTTTAGCCATTCTCGATCAAATAAAAAGGGGAGAGTAGTGAAGTGCGTTATGGAAAGGATGTTTCGGTTTTCCTAGGCATGACCATCCAAAGCAGCTATCAACCAGCAACTAGCAGGTTTGTCTTTCATAATTCGGAAAGGACTTTTCCCTTCGTCAGAAAACAAAAGATGCTCTGGGGGAACCAGCTATGAACTCCACGCCTGAGACATTATATGATCAGTTTTGTCCTGATTATAGTTGTTCCTCATAGTCCGGTTTTTAAATCACAATGAGGGAAGACTGCGGTCTATGTTTTGTACCAAGGAAGCTGCTGAGCCTGCTAGGATAGCTCAAGTGGGGAACATATCGCGGTAGAAACGGCTCGTGACCAATTTAGAATACCAACGGATTCTAATAGAACGGAGAAATAGTTGTGCATTGTTTTCAAAGATTTTTAGGAGTAACAGCTTGATTCCCAATGACAAATCAACCATAACAAATTTGTATGTTTTAGCCACGGAAAACCGTAACAGTTAGTGGCAGCAAATGATTTTCGTCGTCATCCCCATTTCGATTGCCGTCGTCGGTTTCCGAAAACTATAAAAATGGTGTGCAGTCTCCCAGAGATCGTCTTCAACATTCATTGCATGTTCCAAAGGCATGAAGCTTACTTTATGGGGTATATGACATCGCTTTGCATATTGCACACCCATTGCATATATACTATTTCAACGTCATGTGACTACACCATTCGCATTCTATTGGAAGCCTCACAATATAACTGGTATTGTGGTCGGTACTCACCAGTTATTGAACAGGTTATTTTCATTCAGGAAATAAATGCTCCACATCAGTACTAGTTGTTTCTTGATTGATCCACCTAGGGTGGCGAATCAATAAACGCGATGTTAATTGACCTCGGGAATTCGAGTAAATCGAATCGCGAACTGGTCAATCAATAGCCTAATCACAGCCTAAACAGTGCGTAGACACAGTTGAAAGTATGGTCGGTCGCAGCCTAGACCATTAATGGCATAATCAGTGGAATTCTATTGGGGTGGTATTTCTCAAAAGTTTACCGCTTGTTTTAAAGCCAAAAGAACTCGCATTTCAGATATGTTGTTTTAAGAAAACGGTAGTAAATCAACAAATGCTGGATCATTTGAGAACCACACATCTAAACACCCCGTGGCAAAATTAACCTCCCCCAACGTTCAGTCCCATTTTAGATGATTTAGAACTTGTAAAATAATCAGAACATTGTTCAGTCATTTTTTTCAGAAATCCAGAAAAAATCACACGAAGAAAAGATTTCACCACTATGAACTTTGCTCATTTAAGTCAGTTTATCAACGGGTCATCTGGTGGCTATTTGGCCTTAAATCTTCCACGCGTTTCATCTCGTGATATATGCGAAATGACGGGTGCGTTCCGCAATTTTCTCACGCCTTACTGAAGAGTTCGTCCAGTTAATCGATTATGGCGTAGATTCTTGCGCTGATGTACAGATTTCTGACAGGAATCACTTTGGTATTTTCTGTTCAATAGATACCCGAGCTGCGTGCAGATCACAACATGGTTCTGAGGATACGAGGTTGGATGAAATTTAACTTACGAATTGTGGTGTTTGAATTTGATGTTAGAAATAACTTCTAGCTTTTTATTATTCTTAATGAACTTTTACTTCCTTTTACTGAAAATACACTGAAAAAAATTTCTGGTAAAGGGAAGTATTCAATCAAATGGCTACAATTTGATCACCATTTCGTCCCATCATCTGCAGAAGGTGTCACTCCAGTGTGCGGAATAGAAGTTTCCAAAACTTGCTTCACACGGTGTTTCACAGTTNTTACAGCTGGGGAGCTGGTCGAGACGACATGATGCATCATTACGGAACGTTTATCAATTACTACGGACTACCAAAGTTTTGCTCTTGATGCGGCAACACTAACTTCAAAATGTATGCTAAACTAGTTTATTTTTCCAAACAGCATGTTACATAAGTTTCAGTAAAAAACGTCTTCTGCTGCTAAATTTATTGAGATTGTAGCGGGGCCTTTGAACTTGGCGGCATCATTTAGCTCAAAAATTATATTTACAACTTTTTGTGGATTTATTCGTTATCAAATTGCATCATTCTCAATTTTGTGGACAATAAATGTCATCCTACACGAGCATCCTAATGAAATATTTGTGTGTTAACGCGCGAACTATACCTTTTGTGAAATATTCCAACAATGTGAGAAATAAGTTCAAGAAAATGATCAAAATACAAGGCGGCAGAGGGAGAAAAAACCGCGCAGGTTGGCAAATCGGTCTCAGACAGCGCATTACCAATCAAATGCAAATTCCTCTCATTTTAACAAGCAACATTCGTTCTCTATTGGGAAAAGGTGAGGAGGTAGCAGACCACACTGAAAAAGGAGTATAAAAATCTAGGGATTATTATTCTACAGGAATCGCAGCTGAACAAAGAAATCCCTAATAAAATAGTACAAATGGATGGATATTCATTGCATCGGGTTATCAGTCCCACAAGTGTCCGTAAACGAGGCGGAGGTGTTGCAAGTTACGTTAGCGGCAACTAGAATAAATCAACTACCGTTATCCACGAACACTGAATGCATAGAATAATTTGTGACGTTATCGAATGTAAGCCCCATTTTTCTTGAGTGGGTTTCGTTCCATATTTCTTGGAAACTTTTACCTGTCATCCACAATATCAGCTGCTGACATAAATAGCTTTTCTACCATTTTTTCTATCTTCATTACATCCACAACAAGCGAATTTTTGTTTGTATTTGTTGATGATGACGTAACTTTCCTCACCATGCTAGGTATGCATTTTCTTACCAGACTCAATTCACAACTAGATTTCATTGCTACAAATATACGGCAATTTTATGAAGTCCAGAAATGCGCTCCTCTTAGCAATTCAGCTCATTGTATCTTAAAATTATTGCCAAATTTATACAATTGAACTAACCGGTACATGTTTTAAGAAGGCTTTCCAAGATAGGGAGTCAAAGAAACTGTGCATCGGAGAACCTAGAAAGGCTAAGATCCCTGATTGCCCCCACGGATTTTTCGGTGTTTCCCGATCCGAACCCTTCTGTCCTCTGTGAACATCTTACAGACTATCTCAATTTCTGTTTTAACCGGTGTTGCCCTTTCAAAACGGTCTTCATCCATAAAGACAGATATTGATCACCACTAATAAAACAGCTACGCAGGCGGAAAGAACAGGCCTATAAACAGGGACAAAGAAACCATG
Organism: Echinostoma caproni; assembly: GCA_900618425.1. Lineage (NCBI taxonomy): Eukaryota > Metazoa > Platyhelminthes > Trematoda > Plagiorchiida > Echinostomatidae > Echinostoma > Echinostoma caproni. The sequence goes on along the minus strand of UZAN01039378.1, from coordinate 228,214 downwards.
TCAAGAGACTTACAATTTCGATCAAGGCTGAAATAAATCGGTTGAATAAATTGTGCATCGGCGCAATTCTGGAAAACTCTAGTTGTCGTGGCATGTGGAGAGTTAGGTGACAGTACCTATAAACACAAAATGGAAACTTTCGACGTTGAAAGACTAAATTCCGAGTTTAGTCCAGTTTCACAGTGCACTGTCCTGCCAGACTTGGTCAGCTCTACGCCAAAACCAACTACCAAACCTGCCAAGGTCTTTCAACAGCTATTGAAACACAAAGATGAATACAGCACCTGGTCCGGATGAACTATCACCCTTTGTACTCAAGGTATGTGCGGATACTCTTTCTATCCCATTGTCCAAAATATTCAATGACTGTTTGATAAGCGGAAAAACTCCTGATATTTGGATACGAGCCTAGATAAATCTTGTTCCAAAAGAGGAACCTGAGAAGTATCGTCCTATCGCCTGCACGTCAGTCATTCTCAAATTATTTGAGAGATGCTTGATACCGTGGGTTGTCACTAAGTCTGCCGAAGATGACATATCAATTTGCATATCGTTCTTTGCGCTCAACACTTAATCCCAATGCATACCTTTCATTCAATAATTTCGGTACTAGATAAGAAATGTAAAACCGTCAGAATGGTGTTCTTAGACTACAAAAAGGCTTTTGGCAGTCGTAATCGATCGGTATTGCTCAACTTGCTAACGGAAAGTGGTATTAATCCAAACGTANTCCCCATTTTTCTTTTTAATGTATATCCAACAATTTCCCATTCCTCCTGCATCCATGGGCTGTAAATACGCAGGTGAAATTGTTTTAGGTTGCAAAGCATCCACCCATGAGGAGGCTTCAGCAATTCAAAGCAAGCCAAACGACGTTATTACTTGTTTCTTGTCCCATTCCCTCTCATTGAATGCCTCTACATGTCAAGATGTGTTTTTCTTCTTGGCTGATGTACAATACTCAGCCATCACCGATAGGTTCCCCACTCTCTCTGCCAATCACGAACCCGTACCGAAATCAGCAGTGAAAAAATACCTTGGCGTCACATTATCACACAATTTATCGTGGTCACTGCATGTTCAAAACACATTCTGTGAAGTTAGAAAGCTTTCATATTTCTCACCTTAATTGAGAATACATTCTGTCCTCCACAAGGTGATTTTTAAGTTTGTGAATGCATGCGTGCTCCTCCACTGACTGTATTGCTCCCTAGTGTTTTTTCCCGGTGTGTTGAACAAATACTTCTATTTACTAGTGAGATATCTGCAACACATCTCTAAATGTAGCGGCATCGTTAGACATAGACTCGTGGGTTCTATCATAGATAGACACCTACAAGAATGAGAAAATTTCACTGCCAAAATACTCTCAGACACTCACCACCTATTGCACAACAATTTTTCAAAAGCTGTATCTACATCATTCACACGCTCAAGATTTAAGCTTTTATTTGCACGTACCTCCTCTTATCACAATTCTGTTTTGCCATATATAGCACGTCTACCTATTAACAAGGAGAAAATTTTCACAGAATTTCACAAGACGAGAACAGTGTTTATCTCCAAGTCATGGCTCACAATGGTTGAAACTAAAAGAACTAATCTATACATATTTTATCCGGAAAATATTTTTCTAAATTTGATTTGTAATTGTTTGCGTTTCATTGCGTCTTTACACGGGATATTCGGACCTGTTGCATTGAATCATTACCCCACATGTGATGAGATTGATCCCACAGAAAGTTGGCCATTTTTCATCCTCAATCTGTTTCAGTGCACCATAGTTGACTTTAACCGAAAAACGGGTGAAATCAACAAATAGGTTCAAAAAATGGGTTTTGTGACTGACATAAGAATATGTTTACTGTCGCCACGGCAATACATGAAGGCTTCGTGCATTACGATAGCCTATATCCTTATGTCGGTTACTCATTCAGCCCGGTTTCCTGGCTCTATGAGGCGAGAGGACCGCGAGGGATAGAACACAGACTATCTAAGAGGGTGAAATCGACCTATACAGACTTATTCGAACTGGAAAATAAAGGCTGTGAAATTGAGACACATACTGTGCACATAGATATATGTCCGTGGCTTCAAACCGCCTCCCTATGCTAATTGTGAGAGATGACAGAGGCGGACCGGTGACCGAATTGAGTAAGTCACGACTGAAATAAATGCGTACGTACTTGTAATGTGAACACTGTGAATCATTTCTATCACCTTGACCGGTCCTTGTACGAGCTTACTTACAATGAGGTTGCCCTTTTCTGCAAGTCATTTAATCGTGTTGCAACCTATTCTTCCATTCATTGGAACATCGTGGCGGAAAACGGAATCAAGAACTAACTTTTACAAAGGGAGTCGCCATACCGAAACAATACATCGAGCTTGTCGTGACCGAGCATCTTCGTGCAAACAAGTATTGGTTAATCAGGTTCTGATTTTATCTCGAAATCATGGTGATGGTTGAGAGAACATAAATCAAAAGCGTTTTTCCGGCAGGATTGTAACCTTACTGATCGACTACATGATGACGAGGCTTTGGTTTCTTCTAGCGCAATGGATGATCAGTCTTTTCTCCAGTGCAATTCTCAAGAATAGTTCTCTGTTCTACGTTAGTAAACTGGTTGTCATTTCCATCAAAGCGTGGCCGCATTGTTTCAAATACCGTCACAACGTGGAGAAATTAGCATCCGTCGAGGGTTATGTACAATTAGGTTTGTCTTACTAGGAAGGTGCCAGCGGTTGTTAGGCAACATTACTGCATGACAAATCAGGCATTCAGACGTTAAAAACATGAAAGTTCTTGCTTTTGAATCTCACAAAAAGCTGCAACTTAACTTTTAGTTCGTACGCATAGGTGTTCACACTATTGAGGTTTGACTTTAACTGTGAACCTCAATAGTTTACGTCATCATTGAAACTACTAGGTTTGATACACAGTTATTCTAGTGATTAAACCCTATCTTTGGTGCTGATTGCGCTTATCACTCAATGTATCTTGTGGTAGCCTCAATCAAAGTTTTCCTAGAGTGGAGACACTTACCCAACTCATCTCGAATGTTTCCACACAAAATTGTCGCAAACTGTTGGTGTCTTGGAATTCGTAATAACTTCCCACCCACCTCCCGGTTTGGCGCATTGTTTATTCCTCATTCCTGAACTGTTCTCATAAACAATGCAAAAAACTGTGGTCGCAAAAACAATTCTGCGTCTCATCATGCAGTTACATAAGGTGATCATAGTACAGATATCTGACTGGTCAATTAAAATTTCTCTGCCGTTGTTCCATTTGACCTTTGTCATCCCACAGACTCATAGATTCTAGAACTGAAGACCGCCAACATTGTCAAATTCATTTGTTCGGCTAGCTCAACTCTGTCCTCTTCGTCTGGTCAACGCGTAAAGGCCAGACGAAGCTCGGTTTCACAAAGCCAGCCGCTTGGTCATCTCCTGGCTTCCTTCTTTTATCCACACTCACCCCTGGAGAGGTCACTCCAGCAAATAAACACTGTGAGGAGCGGTTTACCGGTCGAAAAACCTCCCCTGAATGGAAGTAGGAGGGAGTACCTTGGGCTTCCTCTCAACGGGGGGAGAAGTCTTCGCACTTCATTGAACAGCTCTCCCCTCCATCTAAAGCTGGGCAGCCCCCAGCCAATAAGGTGCTGTCCCGTCCACGTTGCGTTTGTCTCCTCGGGTGTATGGGACTAAGGGCAGACCCCGAATAGCGGACCGACAATCAACGAACCACCGATCAACAATTTGAAATCAAGGACGAATTCTACAAGGATCTTTCTCAATTACTCCAAAGTTTTTGATCAACGTACGTCGTAGTGGTCGCCGGGGACTTCAATGCTCAACTGGGATCCCTGGACGGATCAGAAAGGCATCCTGGCGGTTAAAATGCAATTTTAGCCAACCGGAAGGACAACAGAGATAGCCTACTTCAACTCTGTGCGGACCATGAATTTTTACCGTCAAACACGAACTTCTCGCACAAGAAACGACACCCTTTACACGAAAACCGCCAATCTCTTCACTGCGCTTGACCCAGATGGACCACATCGCCAGCAGTTACCGATGGAGGGAGTCGATTCAGGACTGACGCTGTTACTGATCAACACCTGTGGATACATACCACCCCTTGTTACGAGCCGAAATCTCCGTACGCCTGGCAAACAACCGTAAAAAATCCACCGACAACGGATACCTACGATACAGCGTCCGTGAGTGCTTCAGATCTACCTTTCAAGTAAAGCTCTCCGATCGCTTCTCAGTCTAATCACCAGCCGAAGGACTCAATGAATATTGAAAGCAAATCAAGGAAGCTACGCAATTAGCGATAAAGCAAAGTAGGACCTTGAGGCAGGCTCAAAACACAAACGGTGTATCTCGTCGGCCCCGGCTGCCCTGCTGGACGCCCACAGAACCGTTCCTCCGGATGCCACATACGACAGCGCGCAAATCCCTCAAACACCAGCTCATCAAAAGTCTGAGCAATGACAAGAAGAAATGGTTGGTAGAAAAGTGTAAAGAGATAGAGAAAGCTTCGGCTATTTGTAATAGTGGCAATATTTCCCGTCTAATTAAAAATACTGGTAGCAGGAAAATTGGCGTAGGTGAGGTAATTAAGGATTCGAATAGCACACGGAATATGGTGTTCTTCCGAATTGCCCTATCTCTCCT
>UZAN01039378.1:208732-222830 GCA_900618425.1 Echinostoma caproni | reverse complement strand
TCAGCTCGCATACAGAAGGCTCTGTTGGCCTCTGCTAACTTGAGGCACCTGTAACGCCGTCGCTTCATCCGGATGTCTGTCAAGGGTCGAGTGTACGCTGTGGTAGTTCGGCGCAGAACCGCGACTATTAAGAAAACAGGAGAAAGATAGACTGTCGGTGTTTGAACACCGCTGTCTAAGCAGCATTGCACGAATCTGGTGGGGCAGCCGTACGAGCAGTGGTGAAATTAGGCACAGAGTTTTGGCTTACCGCGATCTCCCACTGAAGCAAATGGTCGACCTCAAAATATTAGGTTGGTTGGGGTATAAGGTATGCATGTCACCACGGCGATCGATTCTCGCCGAAGCGGGTAGTGTGTGGAAGAAAGTCAAGAGTGGTCAAGGTAAGACATAGCATGAGTGTATGAAAACCCTAACCAGGAATCTGGGTCACATAGGTCCCGTTAAGCTCCCTGGGTGGGGTCCTCGAGATAATCGTAACCGATGTTTAGAAACACTGAGTGATATGGCTGAGTGTCGTAAATAGTGGCGTTCGTGCATCTTCTCAATTTCGTTGCAACTTTAAACCACTGAAATTCCCCAGTTTCTCTTCGACTCTATTTTCAACTTTCCTGTCTTACTTCATCCAGATAGACAGCCAAAACCGTAGCATGAAAGTGCATAAATAATGGTTGTACAAACCGAAACTGAACTGAAACGGTTGCTTGCTACCGTGGCAAACAAATACCCGGGGTAACCAGTGCAATTGTTTCGGAAACAGTTTTATTCCAAAGAGATTGGATGGATGCAAACTGTCTGGTATAATGACACTGATTTGGACTGACCATCCTCCAGATATCATTCCCATACATACCTACCAGTTTATTCAGTTAAAGAAAACCTTAGTATCAAGATTAGTCACTGTTCGATCTACCTTAATTTAAAAAAAAATTAAATTTAGGACAGATCATGATTACGTTTATTGTTCTGCGATTATCCAGTTTCGCCAAGAGAAATAGACCTCGCGGGGAATGTGAGAAAGGTTTGCAATGGAAATGAATGACGTTTGCTAATTCCTTTCACCCTTCTCACGAGATACGTCCGGCAAACCATCCTCAAGACATAGAGCAAAGTCAAAAGTTGCTTGATCAATTTATCGTTGAGACCAGGTGGAATCAAAATCTGTCTGTGGACGTAAGAATCAGAACAGTGAAACCCCTATCATAGAGTTATTTAAAATAATGTGGTATTGTGATAGATCCGGTTCAATTGGAAAGACGCCGGTCAATTCCAATTTTAATTTTATAGAACAACGCGACTGATGGGATCACATGATATGATACCGGATTCAGTTGATTTCCTAATGACGGATTTTACACTTTCCGAAATGATTTACTAATCTCATGTGGAGGAGTACGCGGCGGGTAACATCAAATTTTCACTTCCTAAAACATGCATTTTCATTTTTAACCTCAAGTGTACACGCCAATTTATTAAATATAGAAGTGCCAATTGAGTTGACTGTGCCATTGCATTTTGTTTTCCGGTCTATAACGAAACTCACAGTGAATCAAACTACATATTTCGTCTTAGTGCTTAACAAAATGAATTATTGCCCTTTTTCGGAGCGTCTATATAATTCTAGTCACCACTCAATCCAGAACACCAAGTTCATGTCAAGATTTGCCACACCTGTAATGATTGAGTAGTGTTTGCTATGAATCAGACAATCATAAATTCATTATGCCCACAAAGCAGGTGCAGACTAACTTACACAAACCACCTAGTACACCAATGAGGAAACCTGTTCTTGTGTAGAGTAAAACCCATAACGTGTACTTACTTTTTTGGTCATGAATTGATAATATGGACTACAAAGAAGAATTCTTTAACTGGTCAGCGGAATTATTCAAACAGTTCGAGGGAATCAAGTGTTTCCTGGGAGAAATACACGTAACTGGTGGCCCGCTGGGTAACATCAGCACAATAGAAATACAATAAATTTGCAATCCAAGCTTATTCTCAACAGTATTTACCAATCTGATCTCCTCTGCAGAGACCAATACAAACTGAAATGAACAATAAATATTTATTGTTCTCTAGAATTCAGGTGCCTGTGGTGGTTCAAAAGTGGAAGCCTTGGAACGTGTCACCCGAAACCACTTTCAAAAAACAGTACACTGAAGTTTTATCTGCCTGTTCATGTACCATTGGCAAAAATACGGAATCAAAAGGTCAGCTTAGCTATAAAATGCATACATATCGCGGCTTTATCCGACCGGGTCCTCAGATCCAAGTCGTTGCTGTGTTTGTATGCAACAAAGGTAAACACTGAAAGATGCAGTTTCAATTTTATGTGGGTCAATGGGATGTCGATTTGGCTGCATTTGAGCAAAATCTTAACTCACTGAACAGGAGATGACTAAATCTACCTAAAATTGGTGCGCATGAAATTTATTTTCTGTTTACATGGTTCAAGCGAAGATGATCAAAGCGGCCAACTCACAGAATCTGTCAATGCGTTCGGACAAGGTAATCTTTGAGCCCACTGGGCTGTTCTATAACTATTAATCAACATTCAAAGTCAGTAACCGACGCTTCAACCAACATTTAACACAAGAATATCTAACGTAAAACAAAACTATCAAATTATCTGACCTCGTTCTGCTTTGGTCATTTTCTCCCTTTCCTTGGTGTGTATTCTGTGGTTCGCTGAACAGAGGAAATATGATACGCAGACAATTTGATTGATTGGTCAATAGTAATAATTATAAAAATATTTTCTAATATGTTGGACTTTGTTGTGTTAGTCTTGTTTAGATAGCCCTTTTTCATCGAGCCTTTTGAGTAACGATAAAAAGTTAACGCTTTTCATCTGATCTCAGTGGGAGAATGTGTATTTATCCCGAAACGGTTTTCCGGATTGTGGTGTGTAAATTTTTCTAACTGTTTGCGGCGAGCCTCATTAGCATCTACTCGCTATCGTCTACCATTTGATGTCATAGGAAGAAAGCATTTGATTCCTTACCCAAAGGTTCCCGGATTTTAATATGCACGGGAATATAAACATAATAGCCACTCAAAAGAAAACAGAAAAAGAAAATAGCTATGTAATTCTCAAAGTTCTAACCTAAAATTCGTTCAGCAGAATGTGGGGCACTGATTTCCGGTGCCGATTTTACAGTTCTACACATACAAATTCAAACGGGGAACAATTTTTAAAACCTGCATTCAACACAAGAGCGGTTTGCTTTTTATTGCAGATCCAACAACTGGTTTATTCACACAAACAGATTCTTTTGTATTTCTTAGTGTCTACATGAATGTGTGAGTGAGTTCATAAGAATGATCAAAATAAAACTGCAAGTCTCAAGAGCGGTTTATATCCATTTTCAGTTTGCTAGATATAAAGAAATATTCATTGGCATAATAACAAATTCGCTTATATATTTAAATTTTAAACGTAAATCATACAACGTTGCAGATTCCATAAAAACGCTGAATGTGTGCTGCGGAATTGATGGATGTTGAAACTAGGAGGTTTTAAAAGTGGCGGCAGTTCTGTTCTCTCATACAAAGCCACCTGCACCGTAAGATCTAACATGCAAATATTTTCGAGATTCCCTATATCATGGAAGACAATTATCTTGGTTTCCGTAAAGTTAAATGCAGAACAGCGAGGCGAAATAATAAACCGGAAAGAGGAATAGCATTCCCTTATTAGAATGATACATAATACGAAAATTGGGAAAATACGCAGTATTTTTGCGAAACATCACTTGACTAAAACGACTCGCAGGTGCAATAAGTTACAATAGTGATATTCCTGTTACATATGATTAAGAACAGTTAAAAATAAAAATGATAAAACATCCCCGTGAAAGCGCTTAGTTTTATATCACCATGTATACTTGAAACAAGTGAAAGTGAATGACGCAACTAAGAGATTTTGGAACAGCTTCAGTGCCAAAATTATTCAAAATCAATAGACATCTCCCTATGAAGCGTCAATTTTCAACCCGAACGGACGTTTGCGAGTCAACCAGGCTGGAAGATATGCAAATTAGGTGGCTTTTATCGGAATCACGGTCGAGAAAAACAATGGAATTATGATTGTTATAAGGAAGATGTATCGATTAAGTAGTCCTTAATGACTGATTTGTGTTATTTCAATCAAAAGAAACTACTTATAAGAAACAAACGATTCAATCCTATTCAGCTCAGAAGTTGCGCTGATACGATGTTGCACCAATAACGGTCAGCTGACCAAACCAGCTGATCTAATTATTATTATGTTCGTCTTTCATCGGCAGTTTTCATCACACTGAAGAATTGTTACAAAATTAGAAAAAAATGAGAAATTAAACTGACTTACTGGCCTCGCATGTCAGAAAGAATTGCATTAAGTTAATGGCTTTGAATGGAAACTTTCGTATCAAAAGAAAACTATCAATTTCAGATAGTCATTCATTAACCGTTTGTTAAAGTGCACCGTAAATCTGTATGACGTAACCTGGTGGGTAGAAAACCACTCGGTTCTATCTAATTGCGGAGACATATACATACATAATCCCACTCTAGTTGGAGATGCTGGCGGACCACCCAGCTTTTGTGAATGGCAACCATGTCTTCTCATTCATGAACACCTCCAAAGCATGTCATTCAAAAAACATTATCCACTTTAGTTCAGTTCCGAGCGAACGCAAAACGCTGCAAGTTCACCTGCGGGTTGTCATCATGTGGAAAGCCATAAAGTCTGTCATTAGCATGTCCAATTGGTGGGACGAAATACCATTCGTGGTTTTCAAGCAAATCAAAGTAATGGATACAACTTGTAGCATATAACAGTTTTTTCTGGTGATTAGACTTTTGTGTCAAACCAAATGCGGCAACGGTGAGTCAGCATCTGTACATTTTGGCTTCATCCTTTTTAAAACAGGAGTCTGCCTTCCCTGGTTTAGCACGTGCGCTGAGCGGAATGATACAAATAAGCGGCTGAACGTGTAGTGGCCGGTGATGATATTTTGGCTAACCAAATGTCATCGAAGGATGCACCACTAGTGGATGGTACATCAACTCAATCATCATGAAATTATACTGTAATAATGTGTGAAGTGGTGGAGGAACATCTTCAACTACAAATGATGTATGAAACGATAGATATTTGAAAACGAAAGAAATTTAATTAGACAAACAAAATGTGTGCAAAGTTAACAAGATGCAGATAATTTACTTAATATGCGCGGAGCTGTTTCAACTGACAGGAAGAATGAGCTGGTAATTATCCACAGTACTGTGATTGGTCAAAAAACGGAGTCATACTGAAAGCATTGCAACAACAAAGGTCAACGTTTGCTGTTTAAAATGATAATGTTGAAATCCTGTTTTATCTCTTCACGCGATATTGCTGCATTTTACTGTGAAAACTAATCATCGCCCTCTCGAGGAAAGAGTCTCAATAGAAGTCAGTCATCGAAAGTATCAGCTCCAGCCGACGCACATTTAAACCATGTTTATTTAACACTAATATTGGCATGAGTTTTGAAAGGCAGATTTCTACTTTAACTATCATGATCATTATTGGGACTTCGTTGTAGACGTTAGCTATCCTCAGTTCCTGCATTCCGCGTGTCACAGAGGGGTGACAACCAATAGAAGTACACTGAATAAAAATGAAGACAAACTGAAAATTGTTCCGAATTTTGGGTTATTTGATTTCATTCTGTTGTGGTTTGGGAACCTTGAGTACATCTTTCGATCGCTATTTGGATCTATGCGGGTTCATAAGCTCGATGCAATAAGAGTCTGGTGATCTGGACCGGCATTTAGCAGCTTGCTACATGTCAAAACTAAACGCTCATCAGTGACAATAGCCGAATCCCTGATTCACGACGTATTAGAAGGACCCTATTAAGGCTGACTAGATACTTTTCCCCTACTAAGAAGGAATTGGATTATCTGGAACATTTTTGAGAGTTCTTCTTTTGATCAGGGTATGGACTTATAAATCAAAGTCCCTGCCACACACTACTGACCCTGTTTAGTGAACGCAAATTTAACAATGCTTTAAATATTAGAGAACTATTGTTCTCTTAGTGCTTAATTCAAACATGATGAGTAAATAACCAACTTTTGAAAATTACATAGTTTATTATGTATTAATTTCACAAACAGAAGAGCTGTCACGAATTCCAATGTGTTCAGAATGATCTGCTTTTTGGCATTCGCAGAATGGTGTGTTTTGTTTTTGTGTACATGCATTTTTTCCCAATGAGTTCCCAATACTTTCTAAATTAACTTGAGGCAAGCGTTCATTCAGCATATTATTGGTTATTTAACTGAACTTATTGAGCAGTCATGGTATACCATTTATTTTCCTGATTCTCTACGCCTTGCGTTAATCGTAAGTAGCAAAGTGAGGCTTTTCATAAAATATTCCATTTGACCCAAATTGTATTTATTTGCTGACAAATTAAAACAGTCACAGCAGGTTGTGTGTTTCTGAACAGGATTCTACACTGGACAAAGTCAATTAACCAATGCATTTATCTGTTCGAAATTTGCAATATGATATTTGCACCTGTGGGGAAAATAAAATCGTGATAGTGGCATCGGAAGATCTTTTCGCCTACCACCTAACCAACGGAGACTTCAACACAATCTCACACGACCCAAATAAAAGTCATTTTGCTGTTTGTGTTTTCTTTTCTCTTAAAGTAATGTGTTGACAAAATTTTGTGTTTGCCAGCTAAAATGAATGATTTTCTGTTCAGGAAAAGAGTTACGTTTAGTTAGGCATCTATGTAACCTAACGCAGCCTTTTTTGAAATGATTTTACTGGTCTTGCTCAAAAACACGCAATCCAGGAGGGAACAGAACAAAGTAGAAACGTTTTGATGCAGTACAAGAGACAGACGGATTCAACCACGGGCCCGTATAAGGGACGGTGTTTTTGCACGTCATAAAAGAGTGGTCTCAGTGAAACTGGATCTGTCGAGTCGGGTTTTTCGCAACTGAAGTTTCTTATGAAAATGGACTGATTTGAATTCAGCCGAGTGAGGCTAACGAGGATCGCACTGATTGAAGTGCATTGTCTCATTCGGTTTCTCAAGCAAGGGAGAAAAAGAGAATCTCTTGATGCGTGCATTGGTTGTTTAAGCGATGCAGAATTTTGCCAAGCTCGAAGTTAACAGGCATAGTAGAGTATTTACAGCAAGAGAACAATTATTTCCCCATTAAAGTTTCTCAGTCTTGTACAGATGGCAAAGCAGTGTTAAATCTGTATATTTTAATTTCAATGCGGCGTTCACAGAAAAATCACATACAACTTAATTAACACAGAGCTGATCAACCAAAACCGAAATCTCGGATGAAATACACTGGACATGAGCATTAAGAAGTGACAATAAACAATGAGCAAATCTGTCTTTGTCCATTACAACTCAGATAAACAAGTTGGTCAATCAAGTTAAATTCACTCTTTCCATTTAGGCACGGATTGAACATATGTTCTTCCGAAAACCAGGAAGTCAAACTGAAATATCGATTTTTTCGGTCAGCTTCAGTGCGAACTGTTTGTCAGAGAAGTGGACAACACAACGCGCACCACTGCTTTGGAGCCCGTATTCCGGATGTACTATCAAATGCCCACTGCCGCTAAGCTCTGTAGTTGACGCAACGCACGTGCAGTGCTTCCGGGTGATACGAATTATATATAAAGTTCGGGCATGAATGCTGATCTGTCAGAAGCACTGTTTAAACACCCCACCCTGCTGCTCATATTGTGGTGCTTGTTGTGGTGTAAATTCTGCAGATTGATTTCTCCTATTAGGGACAAATTACAACGATGAGTCAAATAAGACGCAGGTCCGAAGAATGTTTAGTAAGAAAAATCAAACAATGGCACAACGCTATAGGAGTAAATGATTCCTGGTAGTTGTTGTCATGTTCACTTTCAATAGGCTGATGTTCTTTTGTAAACAATGACTACAGCAAACGAAAGTGCATGTTCAATGGTTTTCAAAACTGGAACTGAAACTGAAACAGAAGGGGGCAGTCGGCAAGCTCCCCGAAAAGCGCGTAGTTCAGTGTCCTATGAATGACCTGTGGGATAGAACTGATAAACGTTCGCTTACAGCTTCGGATTAACTTAGCGGTTCCAAATGCAGTCTGGATTATTCTCTTTTCCCAAGTCCACTCCCACACTCAATCGTTTAACCATGACCCTTGAAAGAATGAGAAACATCTTTAAGTTCACAGAATCCTTATAAGTTCCATGCGGATTAGTAAATGAAGGTAAACATGTATTATTCCCAATAACAATCGGATAATTAAAGGTTTGGTCTTTCTCATTAAAGACAAATTGGAAATAAATATTCACCTGTGATAGCAGGCGGTATTTTGATCGCTTTATTACCTTTGCCAATTTTATCTGTAAATGGTCAAAACTGTAAGGTTTAGAAAGTGAACGAATACACCAACAACGTTATTATTTAAAACACCGCCTTCTAACTAATTACAAGAATGTACTTTTGCTGCGTCATATGTTTTGGGTTTGTCAATGATTACTGTGTATTATAACTAAGGTATGCAATACTTCTGGATGCAACAATTTGTGCGGATTCTAATTCATTGGTCAGTTACCCAGAAAATTCGGATAGACTTTTTCATCATGCGTGAATTGTACATTGATTTTCTTTTTTCATAAACAAGGTCTAACTGGAAGGATTTAAGTTTACTGGTATCTAATACAACCTCCAAAATTGATAGTTTAACATTTTTCCTCACCACAGATAACCACTCGTTTTTCAAGCGAACGTGAGAATATTGCACGATGCATTGCTAATTGCAGTATCGTAATCTTGCACTCTGGAGAATAACTTGAAATATTGTTAACCTTAGATCCTAAGCTAGCTTATAGATAAGCAATTATTCAAAAACGATCGAAGATTTTATCTTGTGTTTTATATTACAAACCTCCAAATGTTCCATATAATGTGATCAATCGTTTGGTCTATTTTTATGTCAAATCACTTTGTTTGATATTCTCGACATTATTTTCAATTGAAAATGTTTCCTTACAAGATAAACTGCAATAGTTCATTTTCATTTGAGAACCGGGATACACTACATGGATACCGAACACCTTTGCACGACACCAGATTATTTTAAATATATATGAAAACATCTTGCTTGGGCTGGAAATAAAATCTACCTTGCTTTGCAGTGGTCGATCAAAGTAAAGTCTTGCCCAATAGGAAATGCACTATTCACAATTAGCTGTCCCTCAAGGGAAGTTCTAGAAGAAAATCCAGTTAGACGATGAACAACTACCATAAAATTACCTTATTCACAAAGGTTTATTACTTCTCTGACCAGTACACTTATAGTGCACGGGGGTCGTAAATGTTACACTGTAATTTTATTGAAAACCCATGATTTTCTTTTATTTCCAACGAAGATTCCAGCCAAATGAAGACCAGTGACGGCTCCTCGACATGATTTCTGCATTGCTTTCTCTTTGTTTGACTGTATCCGATTACGAAAACAATTCACTATTCAGGCAAAGGAAAATCTATCAAGATGTTTCCTTCATCCGTAGATAGTCGACACTGTAAAGTTGAATCTATTATGCATCTTTTATTTTCTTATTGCGTTTACTTTTAGCTACTTTAAAATAATAATAAATGTATAATACAAAACGAAGATTCAAATATCTACTGTAAACTGGGAATTGCTTTTTATATTTGCATGTCTGTTTGTCATCCCATAAATTCTGTAAGTGGACTGTATTACAAATAATGAAGTTTTTTCTTTGTTGTAACGTTGATAATTGGAGTCTGATTCAGTTGTTTAAAATTTCGTAAAAAGATGAACAGGAGTATATTGTGAAATTCAGTTCAACCCTTAGCCGCAAATTAGTGATTGCTTCAACCCAGTCAATGAAACTGGACCATGGAGTTTGTGGTTGTCTACAATGGATGTACAACGTGCTAATCGAACAATTATTTTCCGTGTTTCCCGTTATTTATGTTTAGATAACCACAGACGCTTAGATTGGTGGCAAGGTTGCAGCTCATTATTGCGACGCGGAACTAAGACGAACATTCACTGGTGAATGATGAAGTCATTTATAATAGATTTGTAACTATCGAGCCGATTCAGTGAGGGGATGTTTTAAAGGATCCACCGAGTCCTTTATCCTGTGCCAGTGCGGTTGAATAGCCTCTCATGTGAAGGCAACTAAGAATCTGATCAACAAAGAGTGACAGTGTGATATTGACATAACTAGCACAATCCATTATCTCCGTAAAATAAATTTCCGCAAAAGACGAGGGAAACTCACATGCCTATACTTGTAAACAGGAAGGACCTGACACCACAAATTCTTAAAAATTCGCCTTAGAATAACATTACTTGGACAGTATTAGTTCTTCTACTATGGTTAGTTTAACCCAAGAGGAATGCTCTGAGTAAGTGTTTGTTGTGCTAATAAGGTGACGGGACGTTTACTGAATAGCCAAAGCAGTTGCTACAATCCAGCGTCACCAATAGCGCCCTAAGCATTGAATGTCTTGTCAATCATCAGTTGAAGTGAACGTCGTGCAAAACCTGAACTACCTCCTCCGGATTTTTTTCTGTTTTCTTAGGGTAGAGTGAACTACGGTGCCCCTTCCCTCTGAGCAAGCATTGTGATCAGTTGATGCTCGGCAGAGTCTAAGAAACTTCAACCACATAAGTGCTGATGACGAATGTAAGAGAACAATGCAATCTGTGTACATAACTAGATCAATCATGTTTTACAAAAGCAGTTGCCTAAACAAATTTCCTGTGCATTTTATAATAAGTGAAAAATGGATTGTCGCGTTTACCTGGACTACTTGGGTCTGTCTCAATGGAGCACGAAGCGGCATTAAAAAAGCCAACGTTTGCGAATTCTTCCATCGAAGTGGTTGGCTTATAGAACGAAGTGTTCTTCCGGTCGCACCACGGGTGCTTTGGCCTAGACATAGCTCTCCAAACAACCTGAAGCAAGCCAGAAATAGGAAAGATCAGATTAAAGCAAATAGATCACAATTCTGTATACAGTAATCCCAAATCGATATTTTGGGAGGATAATTTTGTCCCTCAAAGGGCAAAGAATATGGAAAGCTAAGCTGAAATGTTTGAATTGAAACAAACGAAATCTGGATCAACTTTAATCTTGGCACTTTTAGTATCCCCAGTTGTAACTGACAGTACTACGGTTCGTGCAAAACAACTGCAGTTTGGCAACAAGAAGGCTAGGTTACGTCGATAATCCATATTCTTCTATTTAAACTGATAGAAGTTACATTTTGTTTTACATTATGATTCGCTTTCAGTTCACCCTATTAGAAAGTCGCCATCTGGATGCAAACAGTTACGACTAAAATGGTGTGCTTCTTGGATCCAAGCAAGATCGATTCGTTAGCACAATCTTGTGAATACTTATTTGTGAAGTAATTCTGATATTTTTAACGGTTCACTGAATTAAAAAGGGTATATTTGAATAACAAGCCAATTGCTCAACAGTAACACTTCCATTTTGAATTAGACTGATATAGTTTAAATAAATGGTACAAAATCAAGCAGCCCTCAGTTCTAGTACAATCTCAAACAGTTGTTTAAAAATTATTGATGCGACAATATTCACACATTTTGAACATCTTCAATTACCTACACTAGTTTGTGTAATTCTCTTCCTTCATTATCCCGCTACATGATGCCCCCTTTACGTGGCGTTCGTATTTGCTATCCACATAATTCCAATTTAATGTGACATCCCAAAATTTCTTCGGCGACCCACTTTTCTCGTCGTATACGCCTAGGCGAACATTCGCTTTGTCGCAAGGCAGCTGCTTTTTTGAACTAATCAAGTTACACAGAAAACAGGAATGAGCAGAACTATTTGATGTAGGTTAACAGGTCAAGGCTTTTGGTTGTTATATGATAATAAAATAACCCGAAGCATTCAGGTGAACAAACGTATGTCATTCAGTAATTCGCGCATGTGACCCACCTTTGTGGGTTCAAGGGCAAAATGTTTCCCAATGGGAAGTGTTTGCTCAAATGAGCATCCTTTGTGATCTATCGTACGCATAGAGGACAAGAAAAAAACGTGAGTACGTACAGTGTGAGCAAAAACTGAAATGAAGCAAAATAAAAGCAAGAGTTTAGTTAATACGAAACAATAATGACCTAACTAGCGTGGAACATGTGGCCTGTAAAGACAATGTCATAATTCCTACCCAAAATAAAAACATTCCTAGAACATTTCAATTTCAATCAAGACATGAAAACAAAATCCATTGTAATCAATTATTTAATTGAGTATCTGTGAATGTATTCTATGAGCGTTTGATACATGTATTAAAAAGAACACCGATAAGCTTGAAACCCCAATGAAAGCAACTAAAATTTAACATTGTTTAAAAATGTTGGTTTTTAGCAAACGTAAATATTGTGTTTGAAAAGATGAAGAAAATTGGAGCATTTTCTTTTTAACCACCCTGTTAACATAGTGAGTTCTTAATTGCTGACCTGATTCAAAATAAGTTCTAATACAAAACAATACCTTGAAAATGAGGGAGAGAATGCCACTCTCAGTTGGTCAGCTTTTTCCGTTGTTGATGTTTCCTGCTGCAGCAGTATGTAGAGTATCGACATTACTAAACCGTCACAAAAACTGATTGGATTCATTTAATTTTGTTGTGTTTCAAAAACCTTTGTTTATTTGAAACGAACGACACATCTGTAATTCAATATGAATATTTGGAGGAAGCAGTAGACCTTCGTGAGGGATGTAAATGTAATGGGTCTGTGGGATGAGAGACCGATAATCGGCTACAACGAGACTGAAGTGCTTTTACGACATGGTGCTAGATCACCATATAAACCGTATGAAATGCGATTAATGAAGGAAGCAAAATGGAGTGTATGTGCTTAAAAGCAACCCAAGCATATATACAGATCAAGCAGAATAAACTTCTGTGAACTGTGAAGGGTTTCATAACAGTCGCTCCAATTAGTTATTTGAACCCTCGTTTGATGCAACGGAATCAGCATCTTCCCGTTTGGGATTGCATATGGATAACGAGATCAAAATTGCTAAATTTCTTAAACATATCCAAGTTTCCAGTATACCATATTAATTGAATTCGTAGACAAGTGAATAAAAGTAATTCGCATTATAATAGATTTGCCTTTGATTTAAAAGCGCAATTAATCATGCACTGGAGTAAATTACATCAATGAAAAATACACTACCTCTTACGAAAAGACTGTTTCATTTATGGAGTTGAGCAGGGAACAGGTTTTCTCATAAGACGAAACCAATGAACATAAATGCTCAATTAAATGATTTAGTGGAAAAAAGCGAAACGCTCAAACTGACTGCGCGAATCTCAGGCTCCATTTGTACCCGAACGAGCTTGCGCGTGAAACCGAAAACTTTCGAGCTTTCTTTCAAAGAGTTTGCACATAACCGCATTCAGTTCATTTCATGTCGCTAACCAAACTGAGTCTCCTATTTAAACGATTGAAGAAGCATGATCAGAAATGGTTGTAAGAATTAAGCGTTTAAAAGAAAACTGTGGTTTATCTGACCACATTTTGATGAACATATCTGACTTTTACGAAAAACATGAACCGTATATTTTTTCACGAGCGCAGTTATGCCTCCCCCCAGTCTGGTAAATGCCTTTGGGTATAAAGGTTTCGGGAGCAATGACACATTGTAACAATTATCAAACTAGCGATATACTTTGACCAAGTCTCGGGTTATGGATATTTCTCAAGTGTTGCGATAATAAACCTTCATCTCGTTGAACGGCTCCTAGTTATCCATTGGAGGATCCATTTTCGGAACAGATAACGATCATATTTCACCATTGGTTTTATTATTGAATAAAATTAGGGGCTAAGGCAATGTTTGCATTTTATAATTGATTGTACTGAAACTTGTCAACCAAGATCATTTTAGCTTATCCTATGTTGTATTATCCATTACGTTTTCTGTTCAACGTAAACCGTAAATAAAAAACCGCTACAACATTCTGAATAGTTGCAGTCATTTGCGGGCAGATTGTCTGTTTATATA